>CAVNYN010206108.1:0-33381 GCA_963692815.1 Nyctanthes arbor-tristis | reverse complement strand
CCGAAATAGAGGGACGAGGTAGCACCCAGCCCCTTAATATAATCCTAGGAGCCTACGAGGCCAAAAGAAAAAGAAAAAAAAGAGAGCTCTCCATCCCTACTGGGGCTGGTCTTGGGAGCTCTAAGATTGAAGATTGTTAAGTTATCGCACTTAGTAAACGTTAAAATACTTTGTATCCTGCTGAGAAATGTTTGAATAGATTATACACACTTGGAAAATATTTTTGAATCGTATGTTTTTAACATATGTGGATTTTCATAAAGAAGTGACAGGCCCCAAACACATGGTAGCACATCAACGGAGTATGAGGTCCATATTAGTTGTTTATGTAGCGCCCTGAGGGAAGAGATTGTAAATTATTTTCTAAAGTGGTTGCCAAAATGTGGCGTTCATTGTAGGGAAAAGTTCCCAATCTCAAAGTCAAAAGCCCTAAAACACATGAGGCAGCATAGGGAACCAAATTTTTAAGTCACTAAAGGGTTGGGGACGTAGAAATGCAAAAGTAAAGCATAATGATAAAATCTTCAAGAGTCCTGCTCCAGGTGCTCTGCTGGCAGGTCCATTGAGTCCTCAAGAATTTTCTGCTCCCCAAAAACCTTGGCCTCATCAGTTCCTCTGTTGTTCTTTTCATCACTATCATCTGCGCCGAGGTCACCGTCGTACTAAGGGTTGGTCACCTTGAAGCTAGCAATATCCACCTTTTGTCCAGCTTTCATCTCCACAGATCATCTTCTAAGTATTTGATAGAGAATGCAACCCCTTTGGGCCTTGATTTTTCTGATCACATCCGCCTGGGCGATGAGATAGCTATCAAACTGGTCCAACTGGCACTCTTTGCTACCCTTGTACTTTTGGAAGATGCCTCAATCAGAACTTTTAACTTGAGCTATGTTCTCTTCAAGTTCCTTCTAAAGTTTTGCCCGCTCTCAGTGTGAATGGTGGAGCTGCTTTAGAAGCTTTTCCTTCTCTAATGTGGCCTCTTCTAACTCAAATGCATGAGCTCGTCATAGACTTTCAAGTTCAGCCTTCAATTCCCTGTTAGATCCCTCAACCTATCATGGTCTAAAATGGCGTCTCCCGCAAGTTTCTACTCATACTCCACTGTCTTAAGCACTTTATAACGGCCGTGACTCAAATAATTCTGACCCTGAGCAACCAGTGAGTACCCGACATCAACAGCCTCCTCTGGATTCATGACTTTGGCCCTTTGCTCGTCTTTCTCAGTCTATCTTCAAGATATCATGTCCATCAAACTGCGAACACTTGGCGGAAGCTTTTTCAGATCCCCAGAAAAAGGATTTTCAGAAGAATTGAGGTCCCGATAGATTCGAGGCATCTTGCCCTTCAGCGCTGCCATCTCTGAGGCCATCCGCTCATTCACTACAAAGTAGTAATTCTCGGCATCAAAAGGGGAAGGAACTTGAGAAGTCTGAGAATCTATGATCTCCACATTGACTCTGTCAAATCTCGGGGGGCTTTCCCCCTCCAACAGTTTCTGCTTCTTCTTCCACTGACTTGGGGAGGAACCAGTCAATCTTTTTTCTGGCAAAAGAGGAACCTTGCAAGCTCCACCGGGCAGTGATTTCACCTCAGGTAGAGGGTGGTTTGACCTCTTAGTTTCTTCTTAAAGAAGGCATCATGATCTCCTAGAGCCATTCTTTCCGTCTTAGCCTTAGCGCGGTGTCTGGGGGATGGCTCGAAGGTACCTGAGAACAAAGGAGAGAACTCCATGAACAAATATATAAGTAAATAGTAACGGAACAAAATAAGTGTTGCAAGGGAAGAACTATACTAGCCCGATTGCCAGACGGAGCAGGAACTTGAACAGAGAGGCAATGGTATAATAAGAAAGTTTTCCTCAAGTTCTCTTCAGAAAGCACGTCAAGAAAGTAAAGATTTAAATGGAGCTGACCGGTAAAAATTCGCTTGAATAGATCCTCAAAATCCTTGAGGCGGCGAATCTTGACGTTTTCTATAAGAGGAGAGATGTCAAACAATTTAGTATAGATAACAAAAAGTGATTACAAGGAGTCAACACTGACTATAAGTTATAAATCGGCTAGGAATGGCCTCATCATGGTCGGGGAGCCCAGCATGATTTCTGTAACCCTTAATGGCAAAGCACTACTCACTTTGCCACTACCTGCTCGTATCGGGGAGTCCAATCAATATATTCTTCAGACCAAGTATGGCAGCTACGTAATACAAACCCGGACCATCCTTTTTAAAAACATAAAAGTAGTTGAAGACTTCTACTGGGGGCATGGGTTGACCAACTTTTTGCCAAATAATAATAAAGGCCAAGATAGTCCTCCACTCGTTTGGAGTTATCTGTACAGGGGCAAGTCCCCAGAACCTCAGATAGTCAGTGAGGATCGGAGGAAAAGGAAGCTGGACACCTGCTTCGAGCATCCCCTTGGTGATTGTTAAACAACCTTCGGGGGGAGAGTCAGGCCGATCACCGTCACGGGGCAGAACTAACTTTACACCGGGCTTGATGAAAAACAAGGAGCGAAACTCACGTAAATCATCTTTAGATAATCTAGATATTCTACCCAAAGAAGCTTGTTCTAACTTTCGGGTTAAGAGGCCAGGTAGGAGAAGTCCATGTGCAGGAAGTTTACCAACTGTAGGAGAAGCAGAGGGTCCACTTTCATTCTGAAGATTTTGGGAATTCTTCTCCTCATCGGACTCAATAAATTCATCACTCGAATCAGATCCAGAAGCAGATTGGGTCTCGTCAAAGGGCTCTATTGGAAAGGATGTGCCTGACCGTTCAGAAGAAGCTGAAGAACCCGAGGCCGCCGTGTGAGAAGGCCCCAAGGAAGCCACTGGTAGCTGCCACCCCGTGGGAGTGGCAGTCCCATGCTACTCTGAAGAGGCAGCACGTCGCAGCAGCTGCCCTTCGAAAGCAACTTGCAACGGCTGCTCCAAATGAGCAGTGGGCGGTGGCTGTGCCAAAGGGGCAACGTACGGCTGCTCGAAGGGAGCAGAGGGCAGCAGCTGACCCTGAAGGGTAGCGCGAGTTTGCTCCTTGGGAACAGCCCGCGACTGCAGCCCCAAGGCGGTGGCGCGGTGCTGTGACTGGTCCGTGGGAGCAGTGGCCGAATGTTGCTCCCTCAGAGTAGCCACGTTCGGTTGCTCCTATGGAGTGGTTGCTGGCGGAGTAGAGGACGCAAGACGACCCGATGAGTAAACAATGCGGATCTGTCGGCTTGAACTCGGAACCGGCAAATCTGTAGGAGCAGAAGACGAACCCAGAATGGAGGTGTAGCTATCAGGTAGATCTGGTCTAGAAGTCATGCTCAACTAACCCAGTCGGAACTCAAACCAATTAGAGATAAAAGGGAAAGGGAGACAACTTTGGAACAGAGCTGGTGATCATACCCAACAGAGCTAAGGCAGGGCCAACGAAGCTGAGGCAGGGCGACCAACGGGACAGTGAGGTAGGTCTAAAAGGGGTTGTAGGATATGAAATTGAGGGAGTAGTGATCGGAAGTGGATTATAGAGAGAGAAAATAGGAAGAAAGGAATGAAAATAAGTTAGGCTCCCAAGTTTATATATGTAAGAACCTATAGATGCACCAATAGACGTAAAGGGCTTCAAAGTTTATTGAATTTCAAAATAAACATATTACTGCCGTATATACAAAGTCGCAGACTTGAAGGAACTCACCTTAACATGAAGATCAGAAAGTCTTATCATCAAAACACACACCTATAAGTATCTATATATAAAAAATAAATTTCTAATTAAGTCATACTTGCAAACAAGATGGTAGGATACAGATCCAGAAAGAAGAGATCAAAATGCCCAAGCCTGACTGTCATCTAGCCTTGGACATTTTGGGGGAATTGTTATACCAGATAATCACCAGTAGAAGTTAAGCTTTTAAGTCTCCAAGGAGTACCTAACTCCAAGGGTCCAATACGGAGCTGGGCTAAAACCCCTGAAAAGTACCTAAGCCCAAAAGTCCGTCAGAGAGCTACTGAGCCCAGAGTACTATAGTTACCAAGGTCCTAAGGCTCTCAAGGCCTGTGAAGCTTACATTGGAACGGTTGTTCCTCATGATAGTTGAAGATCGATTGTCGATGGTTGTTAGTTAAAGTTAGTTATAGGACACTATACAAGGTTGTTAGAACTGAAGTCTTGAGTTTGTGTTTTGTAATTATTTAGCATGGGAGCAGAAGCCTATGTTTGGTCTGTTCTCCCTCCTTTGTAAAGGGCCTGAAAGGCCTATCAAGCATCTATAATTACGAAAGAAGGATGCTTAAGAAGGGGATCCTCTCTGAACTTTTAAGAGGGAAAAACTACTTCTAGAGTGAGAAATAATAGAGATTCTGAAGCTGACTCTCTGCTCCTTGGAGGTCAGACCTCCAGTTTCCAGAGGGGCTGACACTCAGCTTCATTTTACACTTTGCCCCTATTATTGATTCCTTACATTGTCCAAGTCCCCATTTGTATTGCTAACTTAGAAGTTCATGAAACCTGACGCCAACAATTAGGTTAGAACTGAAGTCTTGAATTTGTGTTTTGTAATAATCTAGCATGGGAGCACAAGCCTAAGTTTGGTCTGTTCCCCCCTTTGTAAAGGGCCTGAAAGGTCCATCAAGCATCTATAAATACGAGAGGAGGATGCCAAAGAAGGGGATCCTCTCTGAACTTTTAAGAAAGAAAAACTAGTTCTAGTGTGAGAAATAATAGAGATTCAGAAGTTGACTATCTGCTCCGTAAGGGTCGACCTCTAGCTTCCACAGGGGCTGACACTCAGCTTCATTTTACACTTTGCCCCTACCATTGATTCCTCACATTGTCCAAGTCCCCATTTGTATTGCTGACTCAAAAGTTCATAAAACCTGACGTCAACACTTGCAATGACTGGTATTAAAAGTTTTAGTTGAAATCAAAATTTTTAGGTGTTGTAGTTATTCTAATTTTGAAGGAGTGTCCAAACAGATGATATTTGATGTATGGATGGGCAGTGACCAAAGCCAAACAGAAACTAAGTGTATTCGGTTTTGAAATAATATAGTTTTGATTCTCTCAATATTAAATTGCCAGGAGTTATTTGTATACTGTTAGTTCATTGTTTACATATTGATAGGATGTGCTTTGAAGTGCGAATAAAATGGTCTATTATATTGTTAATGGCGTGGAATTATTCCCATATATTATTCTTTAGTCAATTATGCAGTTGCTTGGATTTACTTGAATTTTTTGGAATAAGTGCAAGTACTTGTAATTGAAACCTAAATTAAGTCTGTTATTTATACATCACATATTATACTCTTTGTTAGTTGTTGGGTTGCTTGGATTTCTTGGACTTTGGCATATGCAAATGCTTGGTATATAATTTATTTAGGAGAAAGTGTAGATTAATTTGTCCTCAGTTGAAATTTCTTGCCATATTTTGTTTTGACTTGCAAATGCTTGGTATATACTTAAGAACTTAGGCTGAAGTTCCGATTTGAATTTGTCATTACTGAATTTTTAACTATGCAAATGCTTGGTGTATAGTTAGGATGAATTGTGGATTTAAATTTGTTGTTGGCTGATTTTCACAAGTCGTAATTGGGATATGATCTTTGTCGCCACATGGATAAATATTTAGCCCTTATTAGCATTCACATTCTCTTTTGAGGGTGGGGAAAAAAGGGGGGAACTGGGTGAAGCTTTGTAGTAGAGAATGGTTTCATATGAAAGGTTAGTTCACCTAAATTTTGCATTGAACTGTATTTGAATCAATTGGATTTGGATAGGGAGGAGAATTCTTATCTTTCCTACTGGATTTATGAGGAATATACCTTTTAATATTGATAGAAATGGTAAAGGAGTAACCCCTTTGCACTTGTCCGCCTATCAAAAAGTGCTAAGCTTGTTCATCTATTGTTAGACCCTGGAATTTGTGTGCTTCGATCAACGGCTATGGCTAATTTTTGCCATCATGTCTTTTGCAATGTGTCTTTTGTTTGTGTAAGTAGATCTTGGGTTGGAAATTTATAATATATATAGCTTCCCAAGAAGCATATGGTAGCAAGACATGACTCATTTTACTGTACGGAAAATTGCTCGCTTCACTTGAGGGTGTTTATTACCTTTAATTAAGGAGATTATCAACGTACCTTTATGTTTCCATCTCATTTTACCAAGATCAGTGGTTGTATTGAATGTTAAAGAATTTGTGGCTTCTATAACTAATTATTGTTTAATTATCAAATATAGAGAAATAAAATTCTACAACAGTTCAATGACATCTTATGTTTCTATTGGAGTATCCAATATTGCTTTGAGAAATCTTGAAATGACATGCTAAGCCTATCTAAAAGAATTTTCTATTTATAGCCACCTTCACGTGCAATGCATATAGTTACACTAGTAATATAAGATAAGATTAAATTTTTACTAATATAGAGGTTTCCAGCGAAAAACAAATAATAAATTAAGTAAGGTACTAATATATAACTTTAGGTTTTAGGATATGTGGTTTATCGTATTGAATTAAAGCAAATTTTTTGAAGCTGATTTAATTTTACTTTATTATTATATCATCAATCTCACGAGTAGGCACTTAATAATCTAAATAAAGAGAAGAAGTCTCAATAACTCAATACTTAGAGCTTGTCTATCAACTGTTAAAATTTTAAAGCAATATTAAATCTTTAGAGATAGCCTAAAAACTAATAGAATATGTATAATAAACAGTAATAGATAACAAATAGCATATTATATATATAGTAATAATATATATAAATTTTTTATATTATTATAAAATAAAATAAAAAATAAAAAACCATATATAAAAGTAACATAGTAGATTTAGTAGGAAAACTTGTATATAATCGCCATCTTACTTTCATATATATAATATATAATATATATAAGATAAGATTATAGATTACAAGTAGGGGTAAAATAGAATTAGATTTTGGACTAAAAGTTTTAAGTCTTTGTTTCTCGGAATCTTTGTTTAAACAGAGAAAAGGGGGAAGGGTCAAAAGCGGAACCAAGAATCGAATTCCACCCCCCCCCCCCCTCAAAGAGCCAGCACAGCACACAAGCAAGCAAGCGCACACAGTCTGCTATTCGTTCTTCCACCGTGCACGACCCCAACAACCCTAATTTGGCACTTGAAATTCGAAGGGTTTAGCTCGGTGGGAAGCAGTTGACAAGGGTTGTGTTTGATTGAAGTCGAATTCTTTCATTTTGGTTGTCTTCGGCCGATTTCTAGGTAAGTTTAAGAACCTTACATTATTGCTTGAAGTTGACGGGTTTAGTTGTTTGCATTGCGCGAATTCTTGATGATAATATGTTTATTGTGCCCAATTCATGTCTCCAATTAACTTTGGAACTCGATTTTGTATGGATTCCGTACCGAACCCACCCCTCTGACTGCCGAACTTGCTGTTCAAAATTTTTGGCCTCCTTGCGTAAGTTTTTGGTATTTTTTTTCACTTATATGAGCTTAATTAGATGCTGGGATAGGCTTTATACTATTTTTTTAGGTTGAATGATTGGCTTTGATGTAAGAATTTAGGTGCAAAATTGCTTACTGAAACTGCCTTCAATGTGTTTGATAAAATGGCCGAATGAGAGTGCTCTGTTTCTTTTTCCTTAATTTTTTATGGGATTAGTCCTTAAATATTATGTAGAATTTTGGGTGATTTGGGAAATAAATTGGACATGTGCAAAGTTTAGAATTGTCATGATCTAGAAAAAGGGAAGCTGGGGACTGTTTTGGGTAGCAGCCACTGCCCTTCACATTTGGCGCCCTCCGTCTAGCTTAAATGAGCTCTGATTGCCATGAAATTTTGTACAGAGCTAGACTTTTATGTGAACTTTCCATCCCCAAAAGATAGCTTGGCAAAAGTTCCCTTGTGGTCATGTTATTCATTGTTGACGATGCGGCTGCACAGTAGTCTCTCTGCTGGGTACCCTCCCCGTCTCGCCTATTTCAACTCTGATTGGCATGAAATTTGAATATGATGCCTTATACATTGTGTAATTTCATGTCCAAAGATGGCTCGGTGAAAATTGTGAATTTCAGTGAGTTATTCAGTGTTGAAAAATGCCCTGTTTAGCTTGAGAAATCCTGTTGCTTGCTCCTATGAATGAAACACTTTTAACGCTTTGATGCCCTCAAACCTAAATGTGTTTTTCTACTATATGATTGCTGAGCTTGAGTGTTATTTTCTCCTCCCTTCACTCATTTTTGTTGGATTATATAAAAGCTCAAGTTTCGGGGAAAACTAACTTTTGCTTAAGTGTATTCTTGGATTATTTTTGATGGATTCTAACTGGAGTAACTAGAGAAAAACCGAAGAGATCAATAAATGGCTCAATTTAGCATTCCTTTTTATTTCTTATAGAAGAAACCGGGGATAAATCTATCATTGTAACTCTATATATAAAACTCTATTTATATAAGAGTGAATTGAAGTAAAACTTTTGATTTCCTTTTATACTCTAATTTTTTTTTGAATAACCTAATCTACCCTTGCTTGTATTAATAAATTAATTAAGGAAAACATAAATACAAGATATGAATTTTAGAAATCCAAAAGGTACCATATTTCTTTGCCCTTTTTCCCCCTCGATTTTGTGTCATTTCTTCTACTTCTTCATCACTCTAATAAATATTGACAAAATGACAAATTTACGTTTTTCTCACCTTTTTCCATCTCTTCTAATTTTTTCTTTCCTAAAAATCGTCCTTTATTTTTTTATTTTAATGTAATAAGATCAATATTTGATAGCTATAAAGGCAATAAAATGGTGGACTTCTCACTACATCGAGCTAATCAAAATGACAGAGTCACTAGTTGTGACCATGCTGGAGTGGATGTACCAATTTTACTGATGGATTGCAATTAAAAAAGGGTAATTGACACAAAAGTCCCTACGGACACACTTATGCGTGTGGTGTGACTCAAACTTAGGATCTACGACGTGGGTACCTTTGTCATTTCTCTCCCATTGTGCCTTGGTTTCGTGCCTTTACCATTGTACCTTCAGCTTTTTCCAACCTTCAAATGATGAAATTGATCTATTGGGATGAACGGTACCAATTTTCATAAGGTTTAGGTTCTTTTAGTCCAAATTTAAATATTGGGGATGAAATTGTAAATTAATGTAAAGGTTGGATTCCTCTACTGAAATTTACCCTTTTAAACTGTAGTTTGGAATTTGGTCCCTCACCCCCACCATTTTCAATTGAGCACAAAATCAGGAACAAGGATTTAGGGAGAAGGGAAGGGGAGACTCGTTGTTAATCACCTCAAGCTTCCAATTGTCTTGCATTGATTTCCAGAAGGTATTTCATCTAGCTTCATGGCCATTTCCTTCTAACTCCTAGTGATTTGATTACCCTTTTTTCTTTTTCTTTATGGTAATCTTCCCTACGCACCAGGATTTTCTGTCAATGTTCTTGTTTCTTTTTTGGTTGTTTATGGTTAGATCATTGTTTTTGGAACCAAAGTTCAGTGGAGCAAGCTGCCTCTGATGGAACCCAGGTACAGCCCTTGCTCCAATGTTTGAAAGCTGCTTTCTTTCTTCTTTTATTTAATCTTTTCCTTCAACAACTATCCTCTTCCTATTAGGATTATTTCTCAGTAATTATGCTTCTAAGGCTTTCATAGTTTAAATTGTGTAGTAATTAATTAGCATTATTTGCCACTTTATTGTTCTATTCTGTGTATGCTCATGAGACTTCTATGTTAAATGTTTCATAATGGATTTTCAAGATTGCATATACTCATTTTACTTTGAAAATAAAGATTTATTTGGAGCAACATGATAAAATTGGAGCAATTGCAACAAAGGGTGATACTTTGTCATTTAATTTCATTGTCTAGATAGTGACTGATTTGCTGGGGAGTGGGGAACAGTTAATTAAAATCTCCCAATACAGCACAAGACAGAAAGAAGCAAAAACTAAAATTGAGTTCATGGGAAAGCTTCCTGAAGTAGTCGTAGAGGCTTTGTAGCATATAAAATAGAATACAGCGTGACTATATTCTACACAAATTCATAAATTGTGAAGGGTAGTGTTTGTTTTAACTTATAATTTTCTATTAAAATTTTTTAATGAACATGACAATGCAATTTTGCCAATATTGATGAACTCAATTCATGATAGAATGGAAGATACTGAGGAGCTCAAGATTGAAAAGCATGTCAAATATATATTATCAGTTGAGAAGGTATGTATTCTGCACAATGTACCATTATTTAGACCTTCAAGTTTGAGCTATATGTGTGATCTATGTGTCTTCAAATTAATAGACACAATTAGATATACTAAATAAACATGTTCGTCGGTGAAAATTGATCATACATACAGCTCTTAGAATAAAATCTTTAGCATTTTCTCAACGTGTCTTGATTATAATCACTCTTGGTGTCCTATTACTGTTCTTTTTTTATATATTGAGGCCATGATTGAACAACTTTTTTGGACCTGGTTTTCTCAGAGAAAGGATGATTTTCAATCAGTGATAATGGAGCACCTAAGATTAAATGGGGCATATTGGGGATTGGTAACTCTTGATATTTTAGGAAAGCTTGATGTGGTGGACCAAGATGAGGTTGTCTCGTGGATCATGCAATGCCAACATGAATCTGGTACTTGTTTTTGTACTTACTATATGCCGTGAACTTCTGAATGAGCAGTTTTTATATTCATAGTCTCCTATGAATAAAACTTTCTGCGTTTTTATCCCTTGTATTTAGCTTATCCTAATCATATGTAAGTTTTTTAGGTGGTTTTGGCGGTAATATAGGACATGACCCACATATCTTGTACACCCTCAGTGCTATTCAGGTTTTAGCACTCTTTGACAAGATAAATGTTCTTGACATTGAGAAGGTCTCAAATTGTATCTTTCCATTTTAAGCTTTCAGTCTTAAGATTGTTCTAGAGGTTAAATCTGTGTGCTTCCTTTACCTTCTAAGATTCCTATGGTATTCTTTTCAAGGAGCCTCATGCTGGCTGTCTAAGTATGGTTCTGAATCCTCTGAATTGTTAGGTTTACCAATGTTCTTTTCATGATATCCTTGTTATCATAATGTAACTTATTTACATGCGTCCATTTTGCACATGAGATGAGCATCAACAAGAAAACCATGGCCATTTTACACCGTGAGGTACCCAAAGTTCAGCTATTTGGTTTCTAGGCAGTCGGTGGTTTATCGATCAATATATTCGTTAAGCTACTTGACACTGCTCCATTTGTACCCCTTTTTCCTTCCAAAACCTCCTTAAATACTTCAAATTTGATTTCACTGTTCAGGAACCTGGAAGTGCCCTTGTATATTTTTGGCCAAAAATATAGACGCATGACTCCGCTGTTACCGTGTCTATTAATGAAATGACCATTAACGCTGTCAAATGTCTGTCGCTAATTCTGCATTTGCATGATTCTGTCTTCAAACTCGACTTATAAACTAGATTGCACATTATGGATGTTGCCTGTGGCCCTTTAATACTTCAAATGCAGTGTGAAGCAATATTTATATTTATCTAGTAAAGTATTGGAAGCACATGTATTTAAACTTGACCGAGTAGCTAGATATCACCGGCTTGCAAAATGAAGATGGATCCTTTATGGGTGACATATGGGGTGAAGTAGATACGAGGTATGGCTTCTCGTTCTATATCTCTCCTATTGCTTCTGTGGATCTCTTCTTTGCTGTGTTTTGTATGGGAGTAGTTGGGGGTGGAAGGATGTGAATCTATTTATCTTTGGTTATAAATTTTAATGTCGACGTTTTCAATTTTGTTGACATAAAATGACAATAAATTTTTCTTTAGGTTTTCTTATATTGCAATATGTTCTCTTGCGATATTACATCGGTTGGACAAAATCAATGTTGAAAGAGCTGTTAAGTACATCCTTGGTTGCCAGAATTTGGATGGTGGGTTTGGATGCACACCGGGGGCAGAATCTCATGCGGGACAAAGTATGTTGTTTAATTCTCAATTTCATCCAACGACGGTTATAAGCATATCTCTTTTAGCCTTACAGATAAATAATTTTGCTTCATTATGGCTTTAGGTACCAAGAAAATCTGTGCACTTGATACCTCATTATTGATTGGTCAATTAAAATTGACATATGATGCCTCAAATCTTCCGAACAAATTTGTTTTCCACTTCATGAAACCTCGTTTGCTGCCTTTACTAGTTTGCGTTCTGCTTTTGTCTTAACTAATTCATTTATGCTTTTGTCCTATAACAACCACCATTCTTTGCTTAAAAAAAAAAAAAAAATGTAAGTATACTGACTAGTTTGCATTCTCCGTATTTGCTCTATCATTATCGGTATTCCTACTATTATTATAATGGCCTTGCGTATGTTGTTGTCTTAGTTCTACTTAATTCCTGCTATCATTAAAATGACGTTTTGTATGCTGCATTTCGATTCTACATAGCATAAAACCTTTAGATTCCAAACCTTCACCATTTTTGAGGAAAAAAGAAAGGGGAAAAAATGAAAAACAAATCAAATGAAAGGTTCACTGAGGTTACAAACCTTTTATGTATGGCATTGGTATTTGGTAGGCAAAATGATAAAATTAGGATAGCTTATGATTTTTCCCGCTCAAGTAATTAACTATACCTGGTTTAGTTTGTATGAATGGACAGCTCATTAAGGAGCTTTGCTCAGAGTTAATGATCTTTATTATTGCTAGACTAGATTACAAGTCGTAGAAAGAATATGTATGAAATTTCTAAGGTTTCAGACCAAAATGAAAATATATGAGCATAGCCCTCGTGTTCCATGAACAATTAAAGCAAAAACTATATCTTATATCAGTTATTGTTCTCTTATTTGGTGAATAGGAATTTGCAGTTTGGCATCTGCAATGGATGAGCTAGTGGTAGCAAACATTTGATTTTAGTTGCAATACCATCCAAGCTTCGATATGGTTTTTAGGCCTCCACCTAGGTTTGGTGGGAGGGTATGGATCCCCCTACCTTTTTAACTAGAATTATATTTGAATCTTAAATTATTGATGTTAAAATAGTTCTTTAATCCAATAAACAAAAGTTAGAAGTGATTCTCTGTGAGTGACATGTTCTGTGTCGTGTTTTGTTCTTCACTTTCAGCTAAAAAATCTTTCATACCTAAACCTTTTATGCTAGAAAACACCGTATGCATTTTAGTTGATGTCTGTGCTAAAATGTAAATACTTGCTTGGTATATCTTAATTCTAGTTATTTTATGTTCTTAGCCGTCAGCTATTTTACACAAACATTTTAATGGATTAATTGTAAAGAAATTGCTACAAAATAAATGTTAGCTAATATAAATTGCAATTCGAGCTTGTGAAATTGAGGTGATGCTTTGTGTAAATTGTATAGGCTACTTTATGCAATACAACTAATTTAATCATTATGGTGGGAAAGGCTTTTGATTCAGAAAGGATCAATTTCAAGGGGAAAAATTGTTTGAGGTGAATTAAGTTTAATTTCTTAAATATTTGATTATCTGTGTTTCCTAGAATCATTTGATGGTAACATTATATGTTTTTTTAAGATGAAAAGAACCTTTAAAGTGATGGTGCCACTCAGGAAAATTTTGTTGTTTAGTTTACATCATAAAGCATGGAGCAAATGTAAATGTAATCTGGGGAAGTAGGTTCATTTATCAACCTATTTAATATCAGGAGATTGATGTAATCTATTCCCATTTTCAGAAATCTCTTATCGATCATGAAATGAAATAAGATCTGTATTTCACATCTGAGCATGCGATGATTTTCTTCTGATACAATTTTATTTTCTTGAGTTCAGCTTAAAATCTTAAGCAAATTTATAGCACTGAGATTGGACACGATTGGGTTAGTCATATATTTAATTAATCTGAATTGGCATTTCACTATTAAGATCTCTAGTGTTGATGCTTTCACTGGAAACGGCGAAATCCAAAGTTGTGGTAGTCATGGCGTGCTATTGTTATTGCAGTTTTTTGTTGTGTGGGAGCTCTTGCTATTACAGGATCTCTAGATGTTGTTGACAAGGACCTCCTTCGGTGGTGGTTGTGTGAACGACAAGTAAAATCTGGAGGTCTAAATGGGCGTCCCGAAAAGCTTCCCGATGTGAGATGCTGTTTCCTGTGGTTTTTTTCCAGAGATAAAATAAGATATTCTTTAACTTTGTTATGATGCTGGCCATGGAATTTCAGGTTTGTTACTCATGGTGGGTTCTTTCCAGCTTGATCATGATTGATAGAGTTCACTGGATTGACAAGGATAAGCTTGTTAAGTTTATCTTAGCTTGTCAGGTTACTTCGAAATAAGTCACTTCTTTTGAATGCTTAAATTTTGGGAACACTCATTCTTGGAGAGTAATAGTAGGTTTAGACTAACCCTTCATAGGATAAAGAAAATGGTGGAATTTCAGATAGGCCGGATGATGCTGTTGACGTCTTCCACACATATTTTGGAGTTGCTGGTAAGAGTATTAGGGTGATCCTTACCTTTTATTACATTTATGCAAAGTTTTTATTACCTATCATGTCTTCATCGTGGTCTATATCATCAGTTTTGACGGAGCTCGTGCCTTTTGGTACCACAGGTCTTTCCCTTCTTGAATATCCAGGGATGAAAGCTATAGATCCAGCATATGCATTGCCCATGGACGTTGTTAACAGAATTTTTCTTGGCAAACAAGGAGAGCATACAGTTTAACGTTGGAGATGAAATAACACATTTTGCTTCCTTCTATTTTCTCTAACTTGGCTAATAATCTGATATAGAATTTTATGGCTTGGATTATTTCTTTTTTGAAGGTTCGTGTTACTTAGCTTCATGTAGCGGATTGGAAGTTTTATTCTGTTTCTTTAATATATTATACCATTATGAGTAAAGGCTCTGTGCATTCCAATGAGGAATGAACTAAAAGTTAGGTAGAGATAATAGTAACAATATTTTGGAAGTTGTCTCTAGACTCAAGATGTATACATTGTGCTTTATTGTGCATTGGTTGTGCGTTATGACGTCTAGGGTGAAGGCATGAGTTCAATCTTACATTTGTTATAATAGTGTTTTGAATGACTTGCCAAATCTTTTGCAGTCTACAAGAGACTTTAATGTGGCACAAAAATAACAGAAATTTTTAAAATGTTCACAATGTGATCTCTATCTAATAACGTATATCAAGGGTCACGTGTTTTAGAATTTTTAACCAATTAGACGCTTAGTGATATATTGTTGCATTTTTTATTATACCCGCTATAAGTAGGTGATCAGTCCTGGTTGAATCACCATCTCAATTAGAGGATGAAGATCTCTCATCATGTGTGGTGGAGTTATCTCGCAACACATGAATAGTTCAAGTACTGACAATTCTGTGTAGTTTTCTTGTTGCTTGATGAACTTTGTGAGCATATCTCTCCTGGCCATTTAAACGTAGTTTCTAGTTTTCACTCACAAATCCCTTGATTGTAAGTAACCACCAGCTAAAATCCTGTTTAGGACAGCTTCTACTTTTTGTAAAAGTGGTTTCTGGTAACGTTGTGTTATATCTTTTTCTTCCAAAAGTTCTTCTAAACTACCCTGATCAGGCTAACTGTTAATTTCCTTCATATGTGTTGAATTGAGAATTTCGTTTACTCTTCAATGCAGCTTTTGCTTTTTGTGAGCGCAAAATTTGAGCATGTTATTACACAACTGGCCGAAGAAGTTGGGCAAAAACACAGCCATTGTGGGGGGAATTGTAGTTAGGCCTTTTGATAACCATTTTTGGTTTCACAAAACTTGTTTGGTCCTTGTTTTGATTCATATAATATTCTTTCAAAACGCATTTGAGTTTGTAGTCTTTTTTTGGATGTCGGTAAACAAAATCTTTGAGCTTCATGCTATTAGTTGGTAGTCGTTTCTTTCTTTAAATGAAGAAATGCCAGCGTTGTTTATACGTTACATGAAAATGGCAGGCTGTCTTGCATTTCAACTCGTGCATCACAGGAGAAGTTGGTTATATTATTCCTAGACTCGTCATTGGGTAAAGTTCAAGAAAAAACCATATATAATTGATGTACAGTTTTGTTGCACCTATATCCATGTTGATGAATTAAAGTGCACACTTCTAGTGTGAGTTTACACGTAGTAGAAAAGTATTGAAATTTCAAATTTATGTTATAGATGGGAATTTAATTCAACTCGGTAATATTTAGAGATGACATACAAGCTAAGATTACTAGATGAGCTCAGATGGGGAAGAAGAAAAAAGTTCAAAGGAAACCTGTTACGGACTCAAATCAAGTTGTATATAAAGATTCTTCTCCAACAGTTCAGTTGCCAGTGGTTAGAGAACGATCGATAGTGGAAGATGACAGGGCACTAGAAATCAAGCCTGCTGTTGTTTCTCATATGAAATTAATCTGTTTATAGATGGAACTTCTTGAACAAGGTTCATAATAATCCCCTTTTTATTGGGCATGCTATCTAGTTAGAACTACAAATATCAAGGCATCCATTTGTTTATGGTCATACAATCAGAGTGATCTATGTATAGTCAGGCCGAGCCCAATTTGACTTTATAAAAAAATTGTTACATATTAGTATTTCATAATACTAGTGTAAAATCCGGAAATGGAAAATCAAAAGACAATTTTCAAGAAAAATTGTCAGTGCTACCTAAGTTTATCTACTCATACATTCCATAAGAAACAAGTTCTATGTTCGATGTCAAAAAGGAAATGGTAAATCTGTACATGCCAAAGTAGTAATCTAAAACACTTGTCTAGCCGATGCTTAGTAGGGATGAGACAATACGAAACATTAACTTGAGAAACTATTGTGTTTGGAAGTTGGTATCTGTGGATTTTTGTAGTTGTTTTCTTGTTGCTTAATGTACATGGTGAGCATCTCTCCCTGGCATTTAGACAACATTTCTAGTTTTTTACTCACAATTTTCTTGCTACACGACGCTCTTCCGATCTTTGTGTTCAAATAATGACTATATCCCATCCCCTATTGTTGGGGCTAAAAGTCTTTGTTGCTTGTAGTCGTATCTAATGTAAAAACTTGTAACAATACATCTGATCTTATGATATCATTTCTTGTATTTGCGCAGGCTGTCATGCATATTTTTGGATAGCATTTTTTTTCCTTGGTTGTAAGTAACCACCAGCTAAAATCTTGTTTAAGACAGCTTCTACTTTTACTTTTTGTAAACGTAATTTCTGCTAAAGTCAAGTTAGATAATTTCAAGGAGTTTTTCTAAATACCTAAAACATTTTACTCAGCTAGATCCAATAGAGAATTTCGTTTACTTCTCTTTGTATCTTTTACTTCTAGTGGGCACAAAACTCGAACATATTATTATCCAATTGGCTGAAAAAGTTGGGTAGAAACACACAGCCATTACAAGGGAAATAGTAGTTACGGCTTCTGATAACCATTTCTGGTTTCACAAACCCCATCTGGTCTTTCTTTTGATTTATATAATACTCTTTCAGGAGGCGTTTGAGTTTGTGGTCTTCTTTTGGGTATTGGTAAGAAAAATCTTCTAGTTTTCATGCTGTCAGTTGGTCGCCATTTCTTACCTTAATTGAAGAAATACCAACTCCATTTATATGTTTGATGAGAATGGTAGGTCCTCTTTCATTTCAACTAATGTATCATGGGAGAAGTTGGCTATATCATCCCCAAACTCGTCATAAGGTACATTTTTCTCTCTCTTAAACTTGCGACTCACACAAACTCACTTGTCTGCGATGATATGAGGTTGAATACAAGAATGAATATAAATGTGTGCATCACCTTGTCCTTGTGTAGGGTGCTTTTACAAATTCTTTGCAATTATAGTATCTTGCCACTCTATGCAATTGTTGCCCAGGTAAAGTTGACGAAAAAGACATAAGCCCATAACTAATATATAGTTTCGTACACCTACCCATGGTGAATTAACGGGAGTCTACACATAAAAGAAAAGTATTGAAATTTCAAATTTATGTTATAGATGGGAACTTCATTCAACCCGGCAATATTTGGAGATGATATACAAGCTAAGATTTCTAGATGGGCTTGAAAAAAGCTCAAAGGAAAGCTATCAACAGCTCAAATTTTGTCAAACCGTTTAGTCTCCAGAAGTCAAAGAAAAGTCAAGAGAGGAAAATGGCAGGATGCTAGAAATTGAGCCTGCTTCTATGGCGTCAAATGAACCTAAATATAGTTAGTGCTACAAATATCAAGCCATCAAACATCAGTTTATTTACATGCAATCAAAGATATTAGTTTCCACAACAGTGTAAAATCTCAAAACGAAAAACTCAAAAGACGTAATTTTCAAGAAAAATTATCACTGTATAAGTTTATCTATTTGTACATTCCATAAGAAACAAGTTTTTTGTGTTTGATGTCAAATAGAAATTATACTAAAATACTAAAGTCACCTTATAGGTGTTTAATTGTGATGTGTAATTCGCCTATATGTTTTTGTATATAAAAGTTTGAATTTATGTTTGATTTGGTAAATGGTAGGTTGAAATCAAAGAGGAAGTCAAGATGGACTATTTTGGATCAACTTTGCACGAATTCTAGAATTTGGGGACCGAAAAGTAACAAGGAAAAAGATAGAGGATCGAAAGGGAGATAAAAATCTCGGGCTAGAAATCAAATGATTGCGGCCTCATTGTAGGATGCATTGCATTGCAAATCGAGGTTTAGATAGCTAAAATTCTATTGCGGGTGCAATGAATGGTCATTGCAGCCCATTGCGGCCTAGGAAAATTACACATTGCGGCTGCAATGAAAGGCCGCAATCACCTGTCCTAGAAATCAATTTTAGAAGAACATGTTAGATGATTACGAGCACAATGGTACTTCACTGGGGGTGCAAAGAAGGAATTTGAAGATCATTTATTTGTTCACTATGGGCGCATTTACTTACTTCATTACTACCGCAATGACCAATCCGAAGAAATTTTGTATTTTCCTTTTTTATGTCAAATTCTTATTTTGGTATGCTTCCTTTATATTTCTAAGCACTTTTTAGGGCTTGTAAGTCTCTCATAAATAAGTCTAGACTAGTTCTCAATTGAGGACATCCCTACACATATCAAATTACATTATTTTCTTCAAGTAGTTTCATAGAGATGTTCACGATTTTTGAGTTTAAGTTAGAGATTGAAGAAGATTGGTGCAACATTCTTCGTCCTCATTCTCTTTCTCGATAAACCCGGTCATGAACTCCAACTTTATTCTCTTTTTCTCTATGAATTTTAACTTTACTATAAGTAAATAATTCTTTTTCTTAGGATAAGCGATGTAGCCCTTTTGTAAACCCTAGTTGCTAGTTTGTTGAGTCAACGCCTAAAAATTGGTTTCTAGTTAATTCTTTATCGTTATTTTGTATAGCTTCACTTACTTGGCACGCGGATGGGTGAATGTTTATTGGTTTGTGTTGAACACGAGAAACGAATGCATGAATTAGATTAGGCAATAAAAGACATTAATATATGCAACATAAAGAGATTTGCTTGTGGTTAGTGCGGCCGCGTAAATTAAACTTAAGGGATATTTGCATAGGTTTCTTGTCTATTAATGTAGTTAAGAGGATTGATAACACGGTCACTTAGAGATAAGTGATAGGGCCTAGTTAAGTAGGATTAACTAGCTTTAAAAGGGGTAGTTAATTAATTGCATAAAATTCGATCTTTAACTAAAATTGGTTCTTTTTGAATTAATGACCAAGTAGCTAGGGGAATCGATAGTAATGAAGTTGTGAGTCCCAAATTCACATATCTTGAAGAAAACTTTTAAAATCATCTCACTTGTTCTTAATTACTTGTTTTGATTTCATCTTATTTATTTGCTTTTAAAACAAATCCAAATTTTAATTGTTTCAACTAGAGCGTGAGTTCGGTGTTCAATACTTGAATCTTTCCTCATGGGACAGCAGCCCAAACTCAAAATCTACTTTATTACTTGTTCAACCCGTACACTTACAGATTTCACACACATATTTTTAGCGGACAAGTTTTTGGCGCCGTTGCCAGGGACTGAATTTAATATTGATAGTATTCGATTTTACTTTAGCTTGAAACATTATTTTTTCTTTTGCAGATTTGCATACGTAGGAGTGGAGCAGAAAACTTACAACCATACGACCTGGAAATTGAATGAACTTTTAGAGCTAGACGTAGACAACAAAAATTTTTGCGAAAGATGGCTGAAGTAGAAGGTGATAATGATAATGAAGTTGTTCAAGGGAATGATCCAGTTGTGAACGCGAATAGACCATTGAGGGAGTATATCATACCCACTATTGGAAACAACTTCACTTGCTTAGTTTCACTGGCTATAACTACTGTATATTATGAGATCAAGCCATGAACTATGCAACTAGTTCAACAAACGGTGTAGTTCAATGGTTTGCCAGAAGAAGATCCGAATGAACATTTGAGGAAGTTTGAGAGATATATAGGATGTTCAAGATTAATGAAGTACCAGCTCAAGCACTTTAGGTGAAATTGTTCTCTTTCTCTTTAAGTAGTAAAGCCAAAACCTGGTTTTACTCATCTCCAGCAAACTCAATCACTATCTGGGCTAATCTAACGCAAAAGATTATGGGTAAATTCTTTTCACCGGGTAGAGTATTGAAAATCAGAAGGGAGATCACTTCATTTAGTCAGAATCAGGGGGAACGGATATTTAAGGAATGGGAGAGATACAATGACATAGATGAGAAGATGGCCAAATCATATAATTGCAGACTGGCTCATTGTGTAAACCTTCTACAATGGGTTGATTGATGAGAACAAGAAACATGTAGATTCAACAGTCAGAGGTTCTCTCATGGACAAAACCTATGAAGAGGTAATTGGAATTTTTGAAAAGATGACAGTTAATAGCTACCAATGGTACTCAGATCCCTTAATGCCAAAGGCTGCTGGAATTCGTAAAGTCAATATGTTTACTTCCATATCAACACAATTAGTAGCTTTAACAAAAAAAACTTGGTACATTATCAAAATGGTCTACTAATGTTGGCCAAACATCTCCTGTATGTGACTATTGCTGTGTTAACCATGCCGCTTGTCCCATTGTACATCATGGCACATCTAATAATGTACAAGTCAATTATGTGGGAAATAATAAGAGAAATATGGGTGGCCCATACTCACAGACCTATAGTCCAAGTTGGAGGCAACATCTTAATTTTTCCTGGAAAAACAATCAGGCAGCCATTCCTCCCCCTGGGTTTCAACAACAAGTGAAAAGTAGCCCTTTGGAAGAGATGCTTAAGAAATTTTTAGAAGTAAACAATCAGTTCATGAGTAAAACTGAGTAGACTCTCCAAAATCAAGAGGCCGCAATTAAAATTTGGAAACCTAAATGAGTTAAATTGCAAAGGCTATGGTGACTAGAGCACCAGAAACACTGCTCAGTGATACAAAAACAAATCCAAGAGAGCAGTTGCATGCCATCACAACTAGAAGTAAATTACAATTGCCAAAAATTCAGGTTAAAAAGCTAGTTGAGAAGGAAAACTTGGTGCCAAATAATATTGAGCAATTTGAACAAAAAGATGGACCAACTGAAAAGGACAAATCAAAGAGACATTAAACAGTAGAAACACTACTACCTCCAATTCCATATCCTCAAACGCTTGTGAAATACAAGCTGGATAAAGAATGCTTGAACTTCTTTGAAGTATTCAAATAGCTACACATAAACATCCCATTTATAGAAGCTCTAGCGCAGATGCCTAAGTAGGTCAAGTACATGAAGAAAATTCTTTTTAACAAGAAAAAGTTGAAGGATTTCGGGACTGTAGTTTTGACAGAGGAGTGTAGTGCAATCTTGCAAAACAAATTGCCTCTAAAATTAAAGGATCTAGGGAGTTTCAAAATACCTTGCACTTCCGATCTAATTTTGACACTATATTATGTGACATTGGTGCAAGTATCAATCTTATACCTTTATCTGTCTATAGAAAATTAAATTTGGGGAAAACGAAAGCCACAGAAGTCTCACTACAGCTAGCTGAGAGGTTTATAAAGTATCCACATAGAGTAATTGAATATGTGCTTATCAAAGTAGGCAAATTCATATTTTCGGTGAATTTTCTTATTTTAGATATAAAGGAAGACCTAAGTTTGCCTTTAATTCTAGGCCGACCATTCTTATCCACTAGTCAAGTTTTAATTGATGTTAAAAAAGAAGAGCTAAACTTGAACTTGAAGAAGATCAGGACACTTTCAATGTCTTCACACCTGTTGAATAACTGTCCAACCAGAAATAGGTTTATCTCATTGATCGTGTTCCTGCTAGAAGGGATGTTAATGAAAAACTGGAAGAAGACCTGGAAGTTGAAATTGCAGCTAAAGGCGAGAAGAAAAAGAAGGTCTGAATCTCGACGTGGAAAACAAAGGAGGTTCGTCTTCATAATAGCGAAGGCACCAAAGCCTTACACAATCCACCATGATAGCTGATACAGTCAAGCTCGGGACTATAAGTGAAAGCGCTTAGTGGGAGGCAGCCCACCCGGTAATTTTGTTCTTTTTTACTTTTATATCTTTTATTTGTTTCTTTATGCATTTTATTTTAATTACATGCAGTAGGAGTAAAATAGATTTATATTTTAGGAGTAAAATAGATTTATTTTATTTTACTCCTAAAATGTTTAAGTTTTTATTTTTTGAAATCTTTGTTTAAAAAAAAGGGGAGATCGGAAGAGCAAAGGGGCCACAAAACAAACAAGCGAAAATCGGAATGTAAATAAAAGGCCCAGAATCGAATTCCATCCCCCCCATCCCCGGGGACCCCGGGGCACCTGAACAACACACGCAAACAAGCTCACACACAGTTTGCTATTTTTTTTCTTTCACCATGCAGGACCCCAGCAACCCAATTTGGCACTTGAAATTCAAAGAGTTTAGCTAGCTAGGAAGCAATTGACTAGGGTTGTGTTTAACTAAAGTTGAATTCTTTCATTTTTGTTGTCTACGGCCGATTTCTAGGCAAGTTTAAGAACCTTACATAGCTGCTTGAAGTTGACGGGTTTAATTGCTTGCATTGGAAAATCAAACTAGAAAAATAACATCCCTGCTAGTCACAATTTTAATTCCAGGTTGATCTCTCAGCCAGAAATTTTATCTTTAACACCTTCAGTGTACTCCAAAAAAACACATTTTTGAGATCTAGATTCAATTTTGTCACCTTTAATGCAAGCAAAAGCAGCACAGCAAAAAAAATTTCAGAAAATAGTAGTTGGTGGGTTTACTAGACCACAGCTCCTCAGGAGTTTTACCATCTAGTAGAGATGAAGGGGATCTATTTATTATAAAACAAGCAGTCATCAATGTCTCACTCCAAAATGACTTAGATAGCCCTGAAGACTTTAGCATACAGCTGACTCTCTCAAGGAGAGTCTTATTTATCCTCTCAACAACACCATTTGCTGGGGGGGCGTGTGGGACTGTTTTATGTCTTTTAATACCATTTAATTTGCAAAAATCATCAAAAGGTTTGTTACAAAATTTCAGACCACTGTATGTCCTTAAACACTTTATTTTCTTTTCAAACTAATTTTCAACTAAAGTTTTCCACTCTTTAAACTTTTGAAAGGTTTCAGATTTATTTTTAAGTAGAGAAACCTAAATTTTTCTAGAACAATCATCAATTATTGAAAGAAAATATGTATTGCCACCAAAGGTTGGAGTACTAGCAGGGCCCGCTAGATCACTGTGGATATACTCCAGCACAAAAGAAGCCCTTTGAACACTTTTTGAAAAATTCCGTCTATGCTGTTTTCCAAAAACAGTCCTCACAAAAGGGAAGTTCTAAAATTTTGTCTTTTCCAAAATAGCCATTTTCATACAAAATTCGCAAACCCTTAGAACTTATGTGTGCTAGTCTTTTATGCCATAAAACAGTTATGTTTGAGTTATTAGACATAGAAGAGGCAGAAGAAGCAAACACATATTCAGCTTTATAGACATACAATCTGTTCAATCTCAAAGTAGTAAAGACAAGTTTTTTTTTTCCACATAACATTCATTCCATTTCCCCACTGCCCCCCAAAACCCTCAATTTCAAGATCAGGGATAGATGGCAAATTCTTATTCAGATCAGGCATATGCATCACATTTTTAAAAGTGTACACAAAGCCAGAGTCAAACTTTAGACAAATATCACCAATTCTAGCAACTTTAGAAATAATATTGTTGGCTATAACAACCATTCCATCATCAACTTTAGAATAAGTATTAAGCAGCAACTTATTAGGAGTCATATGGCAAGTGCACCTAGAATCAAATAACCATTTATCACCTTTAGACAATTTAGACACTTGATTCATAGCAGATTCATCATGAATAGCCATATAAACATCAACAACATCATTTCCATTATGTGTAGTTGAATGATCCTGATCAGGTTGTTTACCAAGTTGAGTAAGTAAACCAGATAGTTTATTGCAATCTTTGATGTAATGCCCAGTTTGATCACAACCGTAGCATTTCCTATTTTTGGACTTATCCTTACTGTTTTTGTTGTTATTACCCTTCCATTTATTTCCTTTCTTTTTATTCTGCTAAGGATTCCTACTATTTTGACCGCCATCAGACTTCTGTTTATATTTACCATGTGATTTTCCTTTTACCATTAACCTCTCTTGAACCTTATGTTCCCTTTCAGTTCTTAACTCATGATCCTTATATTTTAAGGTATTTTTTATAACATCAAGGTCATGAGTATCCCTACCATATTTTATACCATTTTTAACATCTTTACAAACTTCAGGAATGGCATTTAAGAGAACAATAGACTTGTAAGAATCAATAGTAGTGTCACCAGTGTTCTTAATCAAGAAGCAATTTATTAAACACATCTAGATTCTCAGAAAGTTCTTTAGAGGGATATATTTTAAAACTGAAAAATCTTTCAAGTAAAAACATTTTATTTGGCAAAGACTTTTCCAGATAGAGTTCCGCTAACTTTTTCCACAAAAATTCAACACTTCTAAATTCCCCACATTTAAAACAGAGTCAGATAAATGTAACAAATAGAAGCATAGGCCAAATCATCCATTTTTTTAATTTGTGCAGGTGTCATAGCATTATCAAATGTTTTATCTAAAGCCTTAACAACCTTCTGTTGCACAAGAATACTTTACATTTTTTGTCTCCAAATCAGAAAATCTCCTTTCCCATCAAAAGGAAGGAGATGATAAGAAGAGCTACTCATGTTCACAAGTATGAAAAATAAAAAAAGGCATTCAAACAAGGAACAACAATAACCAGAAGTTACTTTAAAACAGAAGGCAAAGTTATTTACCTAACAATCAGCCAAGGATGTAAATAAAACACTGTTAAAAGTTCCACAGAGGAACAAAACTATGCAAGAAGACAGTGACCAGCCCTAGAAGTCCTAGGATTTCGTAAGACCTAAAGATCTCAGGTCAAGGTCCTTAAAAGGGAGCAATGTGCGATAACAGTGTAGTGGGTAAAACTATGATGCAGAATCCAGAATAAGAAGACAATAATCACAGAAGATAATGTTCTTGAGGATTGCAGAGATGATTAACTATCAAGAACCGTAGAGAGTGAGATTAGTTATTACGAATATTCGGACCAATTTACACAGTTAATGTTCAAGAATTCACAGTAAAAACCTAAGACAGGAAATTTAGTCTAGTTCTAAAAGTGCAACTCTAAATCCAAAGGACACACCAGAAATCCTCAAGAACAAGGAAGAGCCACTTACATGTCGCCCAATGCTTGGTTCAAACAGCCGGACTTATCCCAACACGCCAAATTCTCTAGGAAATTCTCAGCCATACACACAGACGGATCAAACAATTAAGCACAGAATAGAAACAAAGCGATGAGAACACATAAAACTTATTTCGGCCCCATAGGATCCCAGAAAGGTACACGGTTCCAAAATCAATTGGAACCCCTACTCCTCACCGTTGACAGGTTGATTCAGTCTCCCAAAAGCACTAGAACTATGAAATCGGCACGGAACCACAAATGGTCACAAAAGACAAGCCAACGCAGAAGTTACAGGGAATCCTCACTACAAACACTCTACTCTCAAATCTACTCCACTAAAGGAGAAAATATTGTAACCCTAGATCAGTCTAACCCCAGAGACAACACAAAGAGAATGAGAGAATATACAAACTCAGAAGAAAAAAACCCTAGCAGTGTTTACAAAATTGGTTAACCTTAAATCTGAGAAGCAAACAACCTAATGTACCAAGAATGAATGGACGAGATGGATCTTGATAATGGATGGTACTAATTAAGTCTTATGACCCAGATAGGATCCGTAAGAATCGCATATGAACTGTAAGTAGGGCTCCAGAGTTGGGTTGGACTGAAGCACCAATTGGGTCAACATCTCCACATATATCTTTTAGCCTTACAGGCAAACAATTTTGCTTCATTATGGCTTTAGGTACCTAGAAAATCTATGCAGTTGATGCCCATTAGTGGCTGGTCAATTAACATTGATATATGATGTCTCAAACCTTTCCTATAATAGGCTACTTTATGCAATACAACTAATTTAATCATTTTTTCAAGAAACTTCAGCTATGGTTATCCTAATCATGTATCTTTAAAGTTATGGTGGGAAAAGTTTTGATTCATAAGGATCAATTTCAATGGAAAAATTGTTTGAGGTGAATTAAGTTTAATTTCTTAAATATTTGACTACCTGTGTTCCCAGAGTTTTTTGATGGTAACACTATATGTCTTTCTAAGATAAAAAAAGATGAAAAGAACCTGTGAAGTGACAGCGCTAATCAAAGAAATTTAGTTGTTTAGTTTACATCATAAAGCATGCGGCAAATGTAAATGTAATCTAAGAAAGGTGGTTCATTTATCAACCTATTTAATTGAAGGAGGTTGATGTAATCTATTCCCATTTTCAGAAATCTCGTATCGATAATGAAATGCAATAAGATCTGTATTTCACATCTGATCATGAGATAATTTTCTTCTGATACAATTTCATATCCTGGAGATCAGTTTAAAATCCTAAGCAAATTTATAGCACTGAGTACAGACACAATTGGGTCAGTCATATATTTAGTTACTCTGAATTGGCATTTCACCATTAAGATCTCTAAGGATGATCTTCCCTTGAAAATGGCGAAATCCAAAGTTGTGGTAGTCATAGATGCTATTGTTGATGCTATTTTTTTTTTTTTTTTTTTGTGTTGGAGCTCTTGCTATCACAGGATCTCCAGATGGTGTTGATAAAGACCTCCTTGGGTGGTGGTTGGGTGAAAGACTAGTAAAATCTGGAGGTCTAAATAGACATCCCAAAACGATTCCAGATGTAAGATACTATTTCCTGTGGTTTTTTCTAGATATAAAATGAGATATTCTTTAACTTTGCTTTGATGCTGCTTCCATGGAGTTCCAGGTTTGTTACTTGTGGTGGATTCTTTCCAGCTTGATCATGATTGATACAGTTCACTGGATTGACAAGGATAAGCTTATGAAGTTTATCCTAGCTTCTCAGTCTAATTCGAAATAATGCCATACCTGATATTTTGGGGCCGCGAGTCGAAACTCAAAAATGGACCTGCATTGTATTGTATATATATAAATATTTTGTAAATTTTCTTTTTCATGTAAAAAAAATAAAAAATATGTAAAATAGTTACCTTTCGTTTAATGGCAAAATAGTAAGCAAAATAATTACGTTCCTCACACAAAAAGATATATTTATGAAAATAATTATTTATTTGTTTCTAATATTAATTTTTTACTCACAAAAATATAGAGGACATTTTGAAAACTAAGATTTTAAATTAAAAGAAAAAAACATTTTCGACCATAGTGCAAATAAAAAATTTAATTATAAAATGATAATATGAAAGCTAAACATATGAAATAATTTTTTTGTTAAGTTATGTTGCAACATTTAATTTATCTGAGAAAAACAAATTAATCTTATACACTAAAAATAATTTTTCATTGAAATTGTAAAGAAAAGAATTTTATTAAAAAATTAAAGGAAAAAGGTTTGGACAGGAAGGTTTGAACTGTGGTTGGTGGAATAACATTGAAGCGGCCAGACCTATTGAGCCGCATCATGAATTACTTCTCAGTGGTGTGTGTATATATATAAATATATATATAATTTTCTTTTCAATTTTGTGCTCCATAATTTTTCCTGAATTTTAGGCCCTGAAGCGTTGGCCTCTTGGGCCCCACCTCAGGTGCAGACCTTCTTCGGAATAAGTCACTTATTTTGAATGCTAAAATTCTGCGAACACCTATTCTTGGAGAGCAATAATATGTTCAGACTAACCCTTCAATGATGTAGGATAAAAAAATGGTGGAATTTCAGATAGGCTGGATGACGCTGTTGAAATCTTCCACACATTTTTTGGAGTTGCTGGTAAGAGTTTTAGGTTGATCCTTACTTTTATTGCATTTATGCAATGCTTTATTAGCTATCATGTTTTCATTGTTGTCTAGACCATTAGTTTTGATGGACATCACGCCTTTTGTACTGCAGGTCTTTCCCTTCTTGAATATCCAGGAAAGAGAGCTATAGATCCAGCATATGAATTGCCCGTGGACATTGTTAATAGAATTTTTCTGGGAAAATAAGGAGAGCATACATTTTAACCTTGAAGATGAAATAACATACTTTTGCTTCCTTTTATTTTCTATAACTTGACAAATAATCATATACAGAATTTTATAGCTTGGATTATTTCCTTTTTGAAGGTTTGTGTTACTTAGCTTCATGTAGTGGATTGGAAGTTTTATTCTATTTCTTTAACATATTATCATATCATGAGTAAAGGCTCTGTGCGTTCCAATGAGGAATCAACTAAAAGAAAGGTAGGGATAATAGTAACAGTATTTTAGAAGTTGTCTCTAGGCTCGATATGTAAACACCGTGCTTTATTGTACATTGATTGTGCACTATAATGTCCGGGGTAAAGGCATGAGTTCAATCTTACGCTTGTTATAACAATGTTTTGAATGGCTTGCCAAATCTTTTACAGTCTTCACAAGAGAGTTTAATGTGGCACAAAAATAACAAAAATTTTTAAAATGCTCGCAATGTGCATTGTGTTTATTACTGCATTTTTTTATAATGCCCGTAGTGAGTAGGTGATCATTCCTTGTTGATTCACCGTCACAGTTAGAGGACAAAGATCTCTCACCATATGTGTGGTGGAGTTATCCCTCTATACATATGGATAGTTCAAGTACCAATAATTCTGTGGATTTTAGTAGTTGTTTTCTTGTTGCTTGATATACATGGTGAACATCTCCCCTCTGACCATTTAGACGTCGTTTCTAGTTTTCACTCACAAATTTCTTTATTGGGTTTGGGTTCAAATAAGAACTTGGTAACAATCTCACTATTATGGTCGATCTTGTGATATCATTCTTTGTATTTGTGCAGGCTAGCGTGTATATTTTTGGATAGCATTTATTCCCTTGGTTGTAAGTAACCACCTGCGAAAATCTTATTTAGGACAACTTCTACTTTTTATAAAAGTGTTTTCGGTTAAAGTCATGTATTTGATCATTTTCTTCTAAAAGTTCATCTAAACTACCCTAATCAAACTAGCTCTTAACTTCAGTTATATATATTGAATTGAGAATTTGCTTTACTTCTCGTTGTAGCTTTTGCTTCTTGTGGGCACAAAACTCGAGCATATTATTACCCAACTGGCTGAGGAAGTTGGGCAGAAACACAAACATTGTGGGAGAAATTATAGTTCACCCTTCTGATGACCATTTCTGATTCCACAAACCCTGTTTGGTCCTTGTTTTGATTCATATAATACTCTTTCAGAACACATTTGAGTTTGTAGTCTCCTTTTGGATGTTGATAAACAAAATCTTTGAGTTTCATGCTGTCAATTGGTCGCCGTTTCTTTCCTTAAATGAAGAAATATCAATGTTGTTTATATGTTTGATGAAATGGCATGTTCTCTTTCATTACAACTCGTGCATCACAGGAGAAATTGGTTATAACATTCCTAGACTCATCATTGGGTACATTAATCTATCTCTCAAACTTGACATAAATGAGCATGTTACAGCTTACACAAACTCACTCGTCAGCCTTTAGCTCACGTTAGCCTGAAATATTATTTTTTATTTTCAAATTTATATAGAAAAATTTTTAAAAATTTATATTAGTTTGACTAAACTTGTAACTTTTTTGTGTTACTACCCCTGTAAATTAAATTTCTGGATCCTCTACTGTGGTTGATCACCTTGTCCTTGTGTAGAGTGCTTCTTCAAATTCTTTGCAGTTACAATATCTTGCCATTCTATGCAATTGTTGCAAAAGTAAAGCTCACGGAACAACCATATATAGTTGATGTAGAGTTTCGTTACATCTATCCATGTTGGTGAATTAATGTACATGTTTCTAGTGTGAGTCTACACGTATTAGAAAATTATTGAAATTTCATATTTATGTTACAGGTGGGAATTTCATTCAACCTAGTAATATTTGGAGATGACATACAAGCTAATATTACTATATGGACTCTCATGGGGAAGAAGAAAAAAGCTCAAAGGAAAGATGACAGGGGCTCAAATCAAGTTGGACATAAAGATTCTTCTCCAACAGTTCAGTGACCAGTGGTCAGAGAACGATCGAGAGCGGAAGATGACGGGGCACTAGAAATCAAGCCTGCTGTTATTTCAAACATGAAATTAATCTGCTTATAGATGGAATTTCCTAAACAAAGTTCATAACAATCCCTTTTTTATTGGGCATGATATCTAGTTATGACTCCAAATATTAAGACATCCATTTATTTATAGTTATACAGTCAGGGTGATCAGAGCCAGACACATGAAAAATTGATATAATCAGAGATATTAGTCTTTCATAAGAATAGTGTAAAACCCCGAAATGGAAAATCAAAAGACAATAGTTTCAAGAAAAATTGTCACTGCTATATAAGTTTATCTTATCGCACATTCTATAATAAACAAGTTCTGTGTTTGATGTCAAAAAGGAAATGGTAAATCTGTGCATGCCAAAGCAGTAATCTAAAACACTCTTCTAGTCGATGCTTAGTAGGGATGGCAGAATACACCCGAAACATTAACATGAGAAACTATACAGTTAATGCTTCTGATATTTTTTTCCAATCTGTCTGATATAAGATACAACAATGGAAACAACGGGAAGATTCTATACAAAAAGTCAACAAGATCCAGAAGAAGGTAATGCTCATTACTTTAATCTAACTTCAAAGTTTCGATCTTTCCTTACGATCAAAATCTCATTCTCTCCTACGGTATTGGAGAATTACACAGTTTTGCAAACAAAATTCAGTTAGTAATCCCGATGTCTTCTTCAGGGCAGCAAGGAAAAGTCAAACATGTACAAGAACACGACTTCATCAAATGCCGGTTTCAGGGAATTGGGAAAGATTTAACTTTGTTAAGTTGGGTGGTAAGACAAAGGTCTCTTCAGAAAATACTCAACAACACTACTTAATTTGATCAAGACTAATTACACTGATCATTCTCAGCAATCCCTTTTCAAAGAATTTTATGGGTCTATTAATGAATTAGATTATGAACCTTTATGGTGTGGTTTTATTGCGGTAAACTTCTTGAACCTATTATTATATGTTTTCGTAGTTCATGCACTTCACATATAGAACTCTGAAGATTGTCTGAATTTTCATTATGTACAGAGTCATTACCGGGAGAATCCCAACTTCAGTTTCTACAAGTACATGATGCGGCCTCTCGAAACTAATTTCAAGAAAGTTGTTGGAATAAGGTTAGTTTCAGTTTACAATGATATATGTGTATGTGTATATGTCCACTCTCAATGCAAGTACTTCCCAATTAATACACACCTAAGTTGAAACATTAACTTGAGAAACTATTGTGTTTGGTAGTTGGTATCTGTGAATTTTTATGGTTGTTTTCTTGTTTCTTAACGTACATGGTGAGCATCTCTCCCTGGCCATTTAGACAACATTTCTAGTTTTTCACTTGCAATTTTCTTGATTGTGTTCAAATAATGACTACATCACATCACTTATCATTGGGGCTTAAGGTCTTTATTGCTTGTAGTTGTATGTAATGTAGGAACTTGGAAACAATACATTCGATCTTATGATATCATTTCTTGTATTTGTGCAGGCTGGAATGCATATTATTAGATAGCATTTGTTCCCATGGTTGTAAGCAACCACCAGCTAAAATCTTGTTTAAGACAGCTTTTACTTCTACTTTCTTTTTTTTTTTTTTTTTTGTAAAAGCACTTTATGCTAAAGTCACGTTAGATTATTTCAAAGAGTTCTTTTAAAAACCTAAAACATTTTACTCAACTAGATTCTTTGTAGCTTTTGCTTCTTGTGAGCACAAAAATCAAGCACATTATTACCTTGTCCTTGTGTAGGGGGCTTGTGCAAATTCTTTGTGGTTACAGTATCCTGCCACTCTATGCAATTGTTGCATAGGTAAAGTTGACAAAAAAATCATAACTAACATACAATCTCATACACCTACTGATAGTTGGTGAATTAACTTAAGTCTATACAAAAGAAAAGTATCGAAATTTCAAATTTACATTACGTATGGGAACTTTATTCAACCCAGAAATATTTGGAGATGACACTAGTGTAGAAAAGCACAATAAGTGTCGGTTGTATTGGTGAATACATGTCAGTTTTAACAGCGACGCCTTTTTTAGCGATGCGCATTGTGAAGGTATATGTATCGGTTCTGCAGCGACACCTAAAGTCCATTTAAAAAACATTAAATCAAATAAAGAATAGGCGTCGGTTGTACATAAAAAACCCACGCCTATTCTCTCTTTTTTTTTTTTTTAGTTCTAGAATCGCCAGCAAGAATAATAAATGTACTTATTCTCCTAAATGACGTGTTCCAATAATTTTATCAGTGCAATAAATAGGATACATAAGAAAAAAACAAAATGCTCAACAAGTTTCAACTTAATAAACACGAAATGATGGCTTCGAGGAAAATACACAAAATGCTTCACTGGTCGATTTCATTGCTCGGATTCTCTTCACCCTAATGCACTTCTTCTCAAGGCATCGGAGATTGCTAGAAAGCTCTGCCGTCGACCCCTCCATTTTATCGTACTCATGAGTACTTTTCGACATGGAGGTTTCGGGTAGAATGAAAGTTTCAAGTTGGGTTTTCATTTTCATGGAGCTAAAGGAGGAAGAAGAAGAAGTAGTAGTAATAGTAGTTTTCATGGAGAAAATATGAAGAGAGTTGAGGGTTTTGAGAGATCAAGAGACAGCCATATATTCTTTTTCTCTGGTTTTAGAGGAATCAATGACACGTCTTGCAAAAGAGAGGATTTTATAAAGCCACTAGTTAGTACTATAGGCACTGGTTCCTATCAAGGAACCGACACCTACT
>CAVNYN010206102.1:0-20201 GCA_963692815.1 Nyctanthes arbor-tristis | reverse complement strand
TACAACATTAGAGAGATTCCGGATAATAAAACTTTAGGAAAAGACACGACTCAAACACATATCATTCCTAATTGTTTCTTGATCACATCTTAATCAAAAGCTTGAAACTTTTACGGTGGAACTTGGTGATTTGTTCGTGTAAAATATGTGTGAAATCTGCAACGTGTGCTCTTCCGATCGAACAAGTAATATAGTGGACAATGAGTCCGAGTTATCATTCCCACAAGGATCGGATTGAATACCGAAATTATTAGTTCTCATTTTATTTGAATGATCAAAGATTGAGTTTATGTTGAGAAAGAAAAAAAAATAAACAAATTAATGAAACTAAACAAATTAAATATATACAATGATGTAGAGGGAATTATATGATGGATATGTGTTAGGACTCATGATTTCACCATAGTTGGACTACCTAGTCTAACGACAATCAATCTATGTTACCGATCGAAAATTAACTAACTACTCCTCTCAAAGCTAGCTAATCTTACAAAATTAGGTCCCCACACTTATCTCTAAGTGAGCGCGTTAACAACCCTTTTAAGTGCATTAATCAACCAGAGATTCATGTAAGCCTCCCCAAAGTTCACCCTACGTGATCGCACTAACCACACGCAAATCTCTGTATATTTTCTAAATTAATGATTCTCATTGCAGAAGCTAACTTAAATATTCTCTTTCGAGTTCAACAAAAATCCATAAATTCATTCATCCATTGGCCACAAAGATAAAGAAAAAACAATAAACCAATAAGAATTTAACATAAAAATTAATCGTTGAAATTCAGCATGAAAAACACGACAATGGTCTCAACTAGGTTAAATCGTTTGTCCCAACTCAAAATTAATTACACATCATGAACGAAAAACATAAATAAATAAAGCGCACAACCCAGGTAATTAGTTCTTGAATAACGTGGAGAAGTCTTGCACCAAGCTTCCCCTTCTTGAGTCTCGAACCGGATTCCCAAATCTCCAAGAGTTTTGTGTTTTTCCTCTCCTTTCTCTATGGTGCTTTGTGTACTATGTCTCCTCCTCCTTTATAAGGTCTAAAAGACCTAAGAAAAGAGGTAAAATTTGTGCACAGGTTTTGCCATAAAAAGAGTTTAGATTAAAATCGGAAATTCGCAAAAAATTCTCGAAATTTTGGCCACGCGGCCACATGGAAGATCCATGCGGCCGCACACTTCTGCTCGTACCTGAAACAGCCATGCGGCCGCACGGATGGTCGCATGCACAATCTGCTCATATTCTGCTCCCGCATGTGGCCGCATGGGTCGGACGTGTGGCCGCATGCCTTCATGCATGAAATTTCATCCTTTATCTTTCAAACTCATTCGTTTTGGTCCCCAATCTTCATAATTCATGCAACATTGATCCAAAATCGTCCATTTTCACTTCCTCTTGAATTTAACTTACAATTTACCAAATTAAATATAAATACGAACTTTTAAACATATTATCACATAATTAACAACACATTTAGGAGATTTAAACATCACAAATCTATACCTATCAAATACTCCCACACTTAGACTATTCTTCGTCCCCGAACAACAAATAAAACAAAAACACAAGAACAATAACCAAATAATTCAAAACAAAACAACAATATATATATATATATATATATTTTAGGCAAAGAACATAGCCAATATAAGAAAAAAAAATTCTGACTGCATTTTTTTCCCTACTTAACACAGAAACAATTAAACATAAAAACACAGCATTAGAAGAACAATACGATTGAAGCTATACAATTTAAACTTAGACACAATGCATGTTTAAATTACAAACCAAGAGATAGTAAAAACTTTCATGAGCCATATAAAATAAATTACTTGTAATCATTCCCCCACACTTAAATTCTACATTGTCTCAATGTAGATCAACAAGAACAAAATAGGGACAAAGGTTTTTAGAACTCCCTGAGGGTATGGCTGATAGTGAGTCTGGATCGTGATCTGATGGGGCAGATAGAGTAGAGAGGATGTGGCTCCTCTGAATTCCAGCAATATAGGAAGAAACTGTTAAGATAATAATTAAAAAAAAGTTAGGACAACAATGACTCCTAGCAATAACAGAATAATAATAACTTAAAATTTAAAGATAAACGAGATAAAAGAAATGCATCCTAATTTATAATGTAAGTCCAAAAATCTATATGCTATGCAATGCAATAAAATAAATTAACGTGTTACCTCCCATTCAGCGTTTTATTTATAGTCTAGAGCTTGACTATAAGGAATAATTTTTAGGGAACGCTAAATAGAGCTTTTGATGCTCTGCCTAGCTTGCCAAGACTGACTTTCTTTTCCGCTTCAGGCTTTCCCCAAAAATTTACTGTGTTATTTTCATGTAAACATAGACTGTCATCTCCATTGATTTCAAATTGCACTATGAAAACTTCAACCTCCTTGTCAAGTGGAATCACAAAATCGACTTTTGAACACTTAAAATCAGAGAATTGCTTGACCATTGCCCCATTATCAAAAGTGATTTCTGGAGCTTCATTTTCTAAGACCGGTTCCTCTTTTTTCTCATGTTCTTCTATAATGGAGGTTTCTTGCCCTTTCTCTTCGTAGAGTGTATTACAGTGGTTGATAACTTGAGAGATCCCATCCTGTTGTCCTTCATCATTCCCCAAAAATTCTACCTGCTCAGACCATTGTGGAGCTAAATGTACATATGGACAATCGTTTAATTCATGATATTCACCACAAAATCCACACATTAAATGGCCTAGAGGCTCTAGATGTGCAACAGGACAATCACGACAATCACTTAGCGCATGATTTGCATAGCAATAATCAGACACTACATCAATTTCTATCATTTGACTCTCAAGTTTCTCCTCATATTTCTTCAATTGTGCCAGTAAACCATTCATCAATTCTTTATACGCATTAATAGTTTTCATAGACAAATTAGCATTTGAGCACCAATCATACCCATCATCCATCCTGAAAAGAACAAGGCAAACAAATCAAAGAGAAAAAATAAAATTCAAAGTAAAGCTCAAAGTAATTGGTGTTGATATCAAACTCAATCCCCAGCAACGGCGCCAAAAACTTGTTTGCGTAAAATGTGTGTACGAAATCCGCAAGTGTACGGGTCAAACAAGTAATACAGTAGACAATGAATCCGAGTTATCGTTCCCACAAGGATCGAATTGAGTACCAAATCATTAGTTCTTACTTTATTTGAATGATCAAAGATTGAGTTTATGTTGAGAAAGAAAATAGAATAAACAAATTAATGAAACTAAACAAATTATATATACACAATGATGTAGAGGGAATTATATGATGGATATATGTTAGGACTCACGATTTCACCATAGTTGGACCACCTAGTCTAGTCACAATCAATCCATGTTACCGATCGAATATCACGAAACTAACTAACTATTCATCTCGAAGCTAGCTAATCCTACAAAATTAGGCCCCCTCACCTATCTCTAAGTGAGTGCGTTAACCACCCATTTAAGTGCATTAATCAACAAGAGATTCATGTAAGCCTCCCTGAAGTTCACCCTACGTGATCACACTAACAACAAGCAAATCTCTTTGTCTTGTCTAAATTAATGATTCTTATTGCATAAGCTAACTTAAATATTACTCTCTCGAGTTCAACAAAAATCCATAGATTCATTCATCCATTGGCCACAAAGATGAAGACAAAACAATATACTAATAAGAATTTAACATAAAAATTAATCGTTGAAATTCAGCATGAAAAACACGACAACGGTCTCAACTAGGTTAAATCGTTTGTCCCCATCTTAAAATTAATTACACATCATGGACGACAGAATACCAACGTTTCATTAAAGCTTTCCCGCAAGAAACTACAGAAGAATAGAAGGGACTAAGCAATGTTTGCATAATTCTTATACACAATTATCCCACCGGGCATATGGTAAGAGATCGGAACTACCCTCATTTGGTCTAGTTGTGACATTTAAATATGTTAAAACTTTCCCACAAGCAACTACAGAAGCGGCTAAGCAATGTTTCCAGAATTGTTATACGTCATTATCTCAGCAGACATATGGGCTATGGCAAAAAATCCGGGCTACCCAGCATTTGGTCCAGTTGTAAAATTTAAGATGCGACACTTTATTTATGAAGGGCATATGAAGTGCCGAACATCGCTGAGCAATGATGATAAAATCCTTAGCTTATTTGGTTTTTCCTCTTGACTACAACTTGTCTAATGCAATCTAATGTACCAAATATAATATTAAAATCTTAACATAGACCCGGAACCCTTCGTCACGAGCATGGAGATCATTTGCTTTACGCATAAAAGTATTTGGATCCACCAGCAAATCTAATAGGTAAACCCATCCATGCATCCAAAATACTAGAAGTTGGAAAGATAATTCCATAATAATAAATTTGGACCCTGTTGTGAGTGAAACATTGAGAATATGGGCAATGTCTCGTGATCAAAATCTCAAGAAGAGAAAAGATTAATTCAGTGAAATTACACCCGAAATATACACAGCAAAAACAAAGAACATGAAATTGAATCTCATGCTGTGGGGGCTGGATCAGCAACTGGTGCTGGTGTATACCAGCCTCGCATGATCTCCGCTGCCTTCTTTCGTCTAGCAAGTCGGGACTTTCTCCTTGCTCCTGTATTCTGATGAAGTGTTCCGACTTTCACAGCCTTATCAATGACAGAATATGCCTCCCCGATCAGCTTTTCAATGGGAAGAACTTCTTCAGGCTGCGCATCAGGCTTCTCACCAAGGCTATCAAGAGCTTCGAGAACCTGAATGAATGAATAAAAATAAATTAAGATCGGAAGAGCACCAAATGCGGCCATTAATTCAAGAAAAATTAGAGGAAAGTTAAATAGCTATTTTAGTTTTTGGCTTATCAGTAACATCTGTTGATTCAGAATGAAAAAAAAATTATATATATATATATATGCACACACACACACACAATCAAGATCATTTGCCTTTTAAGAGTTTGGATTTGTCTTGGGTTGAGTAAAGAAAACAACGGGATATTGTTTGAGGCATCAGTTCTCTTTCAAAATATGCATCTCCAGCTGACTAACGAGATGAATAATGCTATGTAGCACCAGCGGTGCTTGGCACCAGTCTAGGTGGCAACCAATGTAACATTAAATGATAAGTGAAATTAAATGAATAAATAAATGAGCTACTTAATTCAACTTATCATTTTAGGTATGAATCAGGAGACTATTGAAGTGCGATAGATAGTTATTCAAAAGTTTCACAGAAGCGGCGTTAAACATACAAGTGACAGCAATATTTTAGGAAAGACGTTCTTAAAAACAAAAGGCAAAAATATAAAATTCCTTAGGAAGTCATGTCAATTGTTAAAAACAGTTGAGTTCTTCACACGCATGACATGAATGTAGAAAACGAACTCGATGATGATTACCTTGGCAGAAGGCTCTCCTCAAGATATCTAGCTTGTGTTACAGTCATTTTCTATTTTTCTAATTACACAGCCATGCATTTTTCAGTAGCATTGAACTCTCTAGTTCAAACTTTTAAGTGGATTGACTTGTACACCCTAAAGACAACCACAGCAATTTTGCAAATATTAGTTCTTTCTTTTATGTAGCTTTGACACTGATATATTTCTAGAGTTTCTCTTGCCATCTGTAAATATCTTGATAAATCATCGTTGCTTTGAAATATCAAGCTTAGAACCAGCCAGCATTTTGTCTCCCCTTTACAGTACAATCGTTGTCATTAGACATCCAGTAAATGGACAAGCAATTTGTTGTTACTGAGAGGCTCTGTTGAAGTATCATGATCTTTGGTTTATCAAACAAACAATAAGCCACAATCATATCAGACTTTCTGATGCCCAACGAAAACGAATCAAGAACTAGAATTATAGAATCAGGGGAAGGAGACAATCGGAAGGGAGAAAATAGCATATTTCTCTCCAGTTACATGAAAGAAATAGGCACAAAATCTCCTGGCATAAAAGAGATTATAAGAATATCTTGCTGGTTTCAGTAAAAGACTATTAACCCATGATGCTATATAACTAATTTGCAAGCTGCAAAATATGTCCATAGATTCTGATCAACTGTAGATTCTTAAATTTGGCTGTACAGACAGCTTAGATAAGATGAGAAGGAGCATTCTTTGCACGATTCTATGAGTTAGAACTTATAAACTGCCATATGTTCTCAAGCCAGCAACTAGAGTCCTAACCACCTCCATAAATGTAACAGATATACCCCGAAAACACGGCAATTTTAGCACCACACATAAAATCTTTAGGATGTCCAAGTTTTTTGAACAAATCATTGAACGATTATGGGATATATATATAGGTTGTTGAGTTAGCAGAATTGAGAGTTTTACCAAAACATACTTTTCCGCGAAAACTCTAGTACAAGTCCAATGAACCACTGATTAATTTGATAACCGAAAGCCTTAGCAATTCTTTATTGCAGAATTTGAGGTTACAAATCAAACTAAACTTCTTCATCCGAGTCTTGATTTCAGATTTCCTTGCCTTGTTGTAAAGGCGCCGCTTCTCGGCCTTTTTATTGGGCGGCGCGGCCTCGCACACGATGGAGCGTCGGAATGGCACTTGAACTGGCCTCGGTGAGGCCAGTCCTATATGAAATTAAACAATTTATCAAAATGACCCCCACAAGAAAAACGTTGAGTTTTCGTCAAATATTTAACTTAAGTACTTAACGAAAACAGAGTGTTGGAAATGGGATTTCTTCAATTCCCTAACCTTACGAGAAAATATAGAGGGAAGTAGCGGATGAAAAACTGAGGGGCCTGAAGGCTGCCTTAGAAGCACTGGAAGTACTACCGAGGGAAAGGCTCTGAAATTTCCCCGGAAGGCCACACGATATGGTATGAACCCATGTTCCTGCCATTTCTATCCGGTTGAAGCTCTCAACAGTGAGAGAAATTGAACTTTAGTTGCAGAAGAACCCCCACCACCGGCGCTTGTCTCACCCACGGGTCAATTCGTTTCTTGTAATGTAAATTTGGGCCTTTATTCAGGAATATGAAGCTTGTAATGTTTGGGCTTAGTATTGGGCTTAAATTCTTTCAAGTTTCAGCCCATCCAAGCATCGTCAATTTGGGCCAATAGTTGCTTTAGGTCCATTCCTAAACCCCTGATTTTCTTTATTATTTTTTTCAAAACAATACGGGAATTTGAGAAACACGTATTAGCATAAACCATGAGTCCTGGTAAGGGCTGGAGAAACTATCCAGAGTCTCAGGGTGTTACATAGTGCTATAGCACACTAGTGGTTTTATGTGAAAAAAATAGAGTGTCTTTACATCCTCAAGGCATAGGCTCTGGATCATTTCAGGTGTGGGTGCATATTTTTTTAGTAAAATAGTTTTTGTACGTGCGTTGCACGTATTACGTTTCATTTTTAGTTTAAATTTGCGTAGACATTGCTATACAGTGCGTATAATTAATAATACATAAAACACTAATAATATTCGCTTTAATAATAAAATAAAGTACAATACATAACATATAGTACCTGTCTATGAATAAAATTCCACATTTAACATAAATGGCGCATATTTCATTTTAAAAAATCAAAATTAAATTATAAAATGGTCTGTCTGATTGCTCATTGAGCTTACTTTTTCTTTTCTAAAATATTTGTTATATACAAATAAGAAGTAATTTTCATATATGAGGCCCCATAATTATATATAAGTAAAATAAAATAATGTATAATATAAAAAGAAGACTTGAGAAAATAAACATATTCGATAAAATAAAATAAATTCTGATATAAAGAAAAGACTTGAGAAAATAAACATATTAGAAATTAAATATAAAAGCTACAAGTATGCTTCACTTCATGAAAAAAATGTATTTAGAATATCAACGTTCTAGTTAAAGATTCACGGGGCAAAACTCGCCACTATTATACCTGCTAATCTTATAATTTTTTGATCATTAAATCATAAACCTAGAAAATGAAAAAGAAGAAAACTACAAAAGATAGATAAACGCATAGGTACATTATACACATGTTAGAAAAATACATAAACATATAGATGAATACAATGACTTTACGCATTTATTTTCCAAACTCATCACAAAATAAAAACTCTAAAACAGCGGAAAAAAAAGAAGAAAAAAGATAGGCGTATAATTTTTTGGTCATTAAATCATAAGTCCAGAAAATGAAAAAGAAGAAAACTATAAAAGATAGATAAACTCATAGATACATTATACATGTGTCTGAAAAATACATAAACATAGAGATGAATACAGTGGTATTGCACATACTCATTTTGAAAAAATATCACAAAATAAAAACTAAAAAAATGGAAAAAGAAAAAAAGAAGAAAAAATGTAGGCTCAGCAAACTTTAAAAAAATGGAAAAAAATGTAGAAGTTTTCAGCAGGGATAGCAAACCCAAAGAGACACTCAAAAAAAAAAAGGTACTTTTGAATGAACAGTACTTTTGGAGGTTAGCTTTTTATATAATAGTGATAAAAGTGCTTTTGAATTCCTTTCAATAAATAAAGGCTAATTAGCACTAAACATGTCATGCCCTTGCCAATTTTACAATATTTTTAAAGATCTTCTATTAACTAACAAATTTCATAGTGGAAGATTCAATACAAATAGCGGGGACGAGACGTACAAAATAAACAAATATCTTTTGACTTGATAAATCTAATTACTTAAACTAACAAATTGTTATATTTTAAAGAATCATTGCAACTTGATTTCTCAATAAAATGTAATGAACACAACAAGTTACTTAACCTAACAAGTTGTTAACTTTTAGAGATCATTAAAATTAGGTTTTACCCAAGCACGCCAAGTATTTAGAAAGCCTTTATCTTAATAAATAGATTTCAAACTATTACAAAAACTACACATTAGTTCCATTATATATATATATATCTATTACATGTCGTAAAAATATACGTAATATTAAGAGTTGGGCATACTTATTGACACCAAAAAATATAAAACCCATAATTGCTTTCGTAGTTGCTTCAAAGATAGGTTTTCACTACATGCAAAACTCTACTCCCGCTTGTGAGTATACTCCAACTCATGACTTGCCTTACTTTTCAAATATCATATCTTCAATCATTTACTAAATTGTAGAAAAAGAGAGTGAGTACCAAATACTCAGTGAGTAACAAAACCCTTTAATTCACTTTTCATTTGAAAGATTCATTTTCAAGGAAACCATTGAATGTACAAAGCTTTCAAATGCACAAAAGGACCCCTATAACTAGTTAAACTACTACCTGTGGTGAGATCGAGATTCATATCAATTCAACATGTACAATTTAGTGGATCCACAATGAACCCCGGCTGACCCTTACCGAAGTTTTAATTCAAAACAAACACCACACTAATCTTTCCTATGTTGGGATCATTGAATATATCATAGTGTGGAAAACAATTCAAAGCAATCAATACAAGACGGGCAGAGCAACTAGTGATTCAAATGTAATAAATCAACCTTATTTTTAATACATCAAATCCAAGTTTATCTCACAGAATACTTCAATAAAAACCATGCTTATCGTATCAAAACATCATAAATGCGAAAAAGGAATTAAAGCATTAGTTACTCACTTTTTAACTCGATTTTTGCCAAAGATTCTTTCAATTGTCGTTAAGAGTCTTCAAAACCCTCATTTTCCTTGATCAAGGAGGTGTTTCAAGTTAGTTTTCTTATATATATGTGTGTATGTGTGTGTGGAAAGGAGTTCTTTTTAAGTGAAAGGGAAGTGTTTTGGTTAGTTTTATATGGTTTTCTATTACCCTTTCTCCTTTTAGACGAATTTCATATTTGAAGATGTTGAGATCTTCCAGTGAAAAGCAAGACAAATGGCTATAAGATAAATATAAAGGGAGAGAACATGGGAGAGAGATAGGGAAGGGATTGGTTGGAGAAACCTCACATCCCCTTCTATTTATAATAGTTCAAAAACAGCTGGAGTTAGTTGTTTTTAATAAATCTTTAGGTTCTCTCTTGTGGTTATACAATCATTATCAATACATTCTCAATAACCACATTCTAATTCTAATTTATTGTCCAAGTATCAATCATATTCTAGTCCTTGACATTTATGTGCGTAACAGTGCTGCAATACTTCAAATATGATTACATTGTTACGTTTCAATTTTTATCATTCAATTGAGTGGCAACTCTCAACTTTGTAATTCGATACAATTATATTGTCACCTTTTATTTCGTAGTATTTGTTTGAATGATAAAGCTTATAACTTTACCATTGTTGCAATTTAATTTGATCACTTTAACCTTTTTAATTGATGCAAATTCAAGTAATTCTTTCATTGTTATCAAAATGACGATTATATTACATAATTGTTTATGAGATTTTTACGGGATGTTACAAAACATCCCTACCTTTGATATGTATTGTGCAAAACATCTATACCTATCATTTTTTGGCATTCGTTGCCCTCAAAACGGCCTTTTTTTTGCACAAAAAGTCCCTACTGTCAAAATTTACAGTTAAGCAACTATTAAACACTAAAATAGACAAAAATTAAAGTGTATTTTGACTTATCAAAAAGAGACATCCCATAGTGGACATCAAGCATGAAGTATTTAGTAATTTGATCTGCATGAAATAATTAAATGGTTAATATAATTTCATATACGTCATATATTGCTCAAAGATAAAAATTCTTAATTTCTAGTTCTCAGGTTCATGTAAACTGTTTGATTTTTCAATGAAATTGAGAAGAAAATAATAACAAAATCGCTATGAAAGATTATGTTAGATAATCAAAATGTCCTTTAAATTTTGTCTCTTTAGGTTTTCAACCGTTATTTAACTTCAAAACTTGATGATAGACACCTTTTGCACAATGAAAAGTTGTGTTGAGTGTTACCAATGCCAAAAACTGATAAATAGAGATGTTTTGTACAATAGACGTCAAAGACATGGATGTTAAGTGCCAATTGGCCAAAAAAATGTTCTAGATTGATCTATAACATCCCCAAAAAATTTAACAATAAATTAAGCGATATGATAATTATTTTGACAAAGAAAGGAATAATTACTTGAATTTGCATCATTTATGTCCCCAGATTAAAAGTTTGTTACTCAAATGAATATCTAAAAACTAAAATGTAGTTATTGATTAGTATGACTTGAAATATAACAACCTAATTGCAAGATCACATTAAATATAGGAACTGCATGAGTAATAAATGAATAGACAATGGATTGGCCACATTATCCCCCTAAACATATAGCGCCAATTTTGCCAAATTATAAGACACTTGCTATTTCTGTAATTAGTGGATTTCAAATGACATTTAGAAACAATTAAATTTTAACCACCATAGAAAAGTCCAAGTGCTAGGGAAATTCACCAAGCTTTCTACAAATAGTACGCTTACACATTTCCATTGGCTACGTACTCTCTAAAATATCTAAAGACACTTGCCTATTTGTCCTTTTTCTTTTGGGGGGAGGGAGGGGGAATAGCTCGGCTTGAAAATCCAAGCCTTGAGGTATAAACTTTATTGAATATAAAATCAGAATTTACATGAGGGGGAACATATAAGTTTTACCTTCAGTTCGCATGCAAATATATTTTTCTAACAGCTCTAGATACAGTGACGCCTAAGTGAATGCAAAAGAGGTACTACATCTCAAGTAAAATATAAAAGAAAAATTCGTCCAGAAATAATGAGGGAAGGAAAATCACCTTTAGAATCCACTAAATACTTAGGTTGTGTTCTCTTCACAATTCAGTTTTTAGTTTTGCAGTTTTCAATTTATTTTCAATTTTCTGTTTTAAGTATTTATTTTTAGATTTTTGAAAACACGTTTACTTTGTCATTTTAGAAAACTGTTTTAAAAAACAGAAAACTGGAGAACATGTTCTCTTTGGCATTTTAAGAAATTTATTTTGAAATTTGTTTGCTTATTAAGTAAATTAAGTTATTTTGTGTTGATATACATTACTAAGATTAACATATGAAAGTTTGCTATAATTTTTCCAGTTAAAAGATTGTAATAAATAAATAAATGTAAATTCCCAAGCATAGGGTACATGAGTAAATGTAAATTCACAAGCATATGGTTCCATAATATTCATGACTAAAAGACAGAGTAAAGAAAAAAGAAGTTAAAGATTGGCATTTTAATAAAATGAATATACAAGGAGTTATTAATGCCTTCTTGAGTAGTCATTCCACATTTGACTAGCAATTTGATCTCCAACTTGTCCCATCTAAGCTGTTTGACTTGCATCAAAATGTATGGGTTCTTGATCTGGAATAAATTCTGATACATCATCAAATATCATATTTTCTGATGAGAACTCTCTGAACAACCTATTTGAAGCATGCTCTTGGCGAATAAAGTTATGAACTGTGCAGCAAGCAGTTGGGATTTGTCTTTGCCTGCTAAGTGGATAGTTGGTAATTAATTTCAAAATTGGAAATCTTGCCTTTAAATCTCCAATGCATCGTTTAATAATATTACGACATGAGGAGTGTCTATAGTTAAACAACTCTTCCTTTCCCCGCAATCTTCCTTTTCCAACATAATCACATAGATGATATCTTCGACCTCGATAAGGAGCAAGAAATCCAGGCATATTTGGATAGCCAGCATCAACAAGGTAAAATTCATCTACGATTGGACTTTGATTTAAAACTATGGGAATGTAAAATTAATTGACAGAGGTTTCAAAGTATTAGAGTATACCTCCACGTGGCATTGGAAATTTATCTCTATGCCGCGTAACTGCGTCAATGGATATACGTGAATCATTAGCAGTTCCTTCCCATCCAGTGTATACAAATGTGAATTTCATATCAAAGTCACATACCAACATCACATTTTGTCTAATATTTGTTTTTCTTCCACAGAACGACGTCTGCCTCGATGCTGGTGCCCAAGCTGCAACATGCGTTCCATCTATTGCACCAATACAGTCCTTAAAATATGGATATTTACACAAAATACGGATATTTACACAAAATACGTTCATGAGCACCGTTTCGATTCGTAGGGCGAATTATCTCTGTACCAAATGAACAAACTGCTCGCAAAACACGCTTAAACCATTTGTGTATTGTGTTGTTGGAGTGTTGAAACCTATTTCCAATAATACAGTAACGTGTAGTGTGCCCGATAATCATCAAAAACATAGCAACTCCTTCTTCAACAATCACTTTCTTCCCATCGCTACTAGTCTTTTTTGCTTCAGTGTTTCACAAAAATTCAAGAAGACATGTTTCTGCATACGAAAATTACGACAGCACACATCATGATGTCTATTCAAAATCTCATAGATGTATATTTTCCTAGTGAGCAATGACGTTTTACATGGTATCTTGTCAACATAGCTTCTTGTATTAGCAAGAATATAACTACCAATTAACATATCTCCCATTACCACATCTACATCATTTTCCAGGAAAAACTCATCATCGCTTGAATCTTCATCATTCAAGTTACCAACCCAACTTGCTGCAATCGACATCCCTACACAAATGCATTCATGATCATAATCAATATAAAATAAATCATCAACAAATACTCAAAATGAACTAATTAACATGTTCCGATTAACATATTGAAATAAAATATTAAAAAAATTGTTGAGAATTACATAACCAACATCTCAAAATGACAATCTCTTCCAATTTAATAGAAAGTATGTAAAGTAATTAAAAACAAAATTAAACAGTAAATCAAAAAAGTTCCAGGACAGGTCCTCTCATATCTTCTGCCATCATCACGAATGAAGTCCTAAAATCTGGATCCTTAAAAGCCTTTATTGCTTTTGTGTAAACCTCATTAGACAATCCTTCCGTGTTGTTTAAGATGTTAAGACAAGCTACAGTTGAATAAGGGGCTAGACTAGTTGTTTCACTGTTGCCTATTTCAAAAGAAGATTTTCCTTGAATTCGTGCAATCTTTTCCTTTAGATAAGTTGATCTAAGTTCATCTTCATCATCCCTTTTGCTCATTGAAGAAGACCGTTGTGCTATACAAGCCTCGAGTTTCTCACTTTTACTGATCTTTCGTTCCTTTCGTCGGCGTTCTATAGGTGATCCATTATCACAACGACGAACATGTTTTGAGATGTCATCATACACATCGAGATTTTCTGATTTACATGCACACCACGGCGTAGAAAATCATCTTCTAGCTATCTTTCCTCATCAGATGTTGGGGGAAACTCGGTGTCACACCTCGTTGCTTGTCGATTTTTCTTATTAAGTAAATTGCTTTTTATGGGTGAACACTTTAGTTAATCATTCATATTTACAACGTGGGATGAGACAATTCACTAGTTAATTGATTTTCATATAGCTTTAAGTTCCAAAGTAACTTTGTAACTAAATTTATCACGCCATTAAATACAAGTATAAACTTCCATGAGCCTCTTTTCTTTTCTTATCTTATGATTAGCTTAGAAACTAAGATTGGATATCTATCTTTTATTCTTGTTTACTACACAACCATATCAGAATTGGCATAAAAGGACAATTGATATTACTAACTTACTTTATTATTAACTTGCCGATTTATGTGATTGGGAGGCCTTTATATGGAAAATAGGCTCTCGATTTATAAAAAAGTCATTTCTTCATAGTACACACTAAGTTTATTCTACTATTATATAGCCATATTATGTGAAAAACATGAGTTTATCTACCATAAACTTGTCGTGATAAATGTGGGCATGAGTGCAGGTGCAATATACATTAAGCTCATAGGTGGTACCCAAGTACATAAGAAATTGTGGGGTGTCTTCATAGTATCCCCACAAATCCGTCTCTATTACTTGTGACATCCGACTCCCACTTGAGTTCTCGCTCCAAGTTTCGGCTTGCCTTTCAAACACTTTGCGGATGAACATCTACAAAATTAATTAAACATTGAGTGAGTACTAAGTACCCCGTGAGTAACATAATGTATCGGTTTGCCACAAGACTACACGACGCTCTTCCGATCTTTCAATTACAAGTTCAATAAGTAAAAGATACACAAGCCTCTTCAAATGCATAATAGGGTTCAACCACTAGAATCACCAACTACCCGTAGTGCGCAATAATATCATTCAAATGCTAAATTGCTCATGGCAATACAATAATACATGGATCCACAATAACTCCGGTTGACCCTTACCGAAGTTTCAGAAAGCATTATCAATCAAAGCGGACACCATATCAATCATTCTTATCCTGGGTCATAGAATAAGTCATAGCATGGGAACAATTCAAAGTCATTTATTACAGAACGGGTAGGGCAATACTAGTGAAGTGTATGCAAGAAAACCTTTCATTTCTTATCATCATAAGACATCAAATAATCTTTCTTTTCACAAAGAGATGGCATGCCCATGGAAACTAAGCCATTAGTTACTCACCTTGCTCTTGTTCATTTTTAAAAATTAGTGGATGTCTTGATGTGGCACAAATACATTCAAACCTTTGGATATTTTTCAAGTAAAGTAGTTTTCCAAGTAAGGTCTTATATGTATATGAGGAAAGGCTTATTTGGAAGATAAAAGATAGGTTTTTGAAGGCTTCTTAAGGGTGTTCTAAGCTCTCCTCAATATGTGGACGAATTTTTCCCAATTACTTTCTAAAAGTCCTTGGATTCTACCAATAAAAGGGCTTCCAATTATCCCTAAGGCATTAATACCTAGCCACTAGAAATAGCTCCAATTGTACATTTATAAAAATTCTTGTTTTTAAAATTGCCATGTGTTTTCTCATTCATCCATGTGAATAAATCCAATAGCCCAAACATTCTCTAGATTTTTCTACCTTTCATTTAATGAATCCTTCAACTTAATACTTTTTATAATTAAGTCTTTGGCTTTTTGACTATATCATTATAGTATTGTATTTCTTATTTAAGCCTTCTTTGACCTCAAACTCGTTACCCGATTTGCCTTTGTTTTTCTTTTGTTAATATTACTAACCAATAAATATAGTTGATACAAATCCAAGAAATCATTTTTCATCCTCATTAAAGCCTAAAAGAATGTTTTCAATTTACTATTAAATGTCACGGCTAATTAGCCGATTACAAAGATGTTTTCAAATTATTATAGCATGTTTCGTAAAATCACTTACCGAATCTTTATAGTAAATCATTATTCGAGGTTTAAGTCAAAATAAATTTTTTTCAATTTTGCGCAGAGTGTTACACTCGGTGGAAGCATTGCCTAATCCTCCCGTAGCTGTAGTCCCATTAAATAACTCTCTAGGAATTGCATAATTCTTACATCCTTCCTTGCCTGTATTCATTCTTATTGATAGGCAATAATGAAATTAAGTAATTTTAAGCAAGATGGTTGTACACGGCTGAAAACTAATAAGGGAAAAAAATATTTTTGTAAAACATACCTTGTAAAAGTGTTGCCATACTTCTTCCGGAGCATTAACTATGTTGGTATTTGGATCCCATGTAGCTCCTGTATGCCCAATAAGATCACTTATTGGACGAAAGTATCGTTTGGACGAAAGCATCGTCATCCGTATCAGGCCATGGCATCGGTTCATACTTAACTTTATGACCAACCATATTCTATATTGAAAACATAGCAAAGATTACAAAGATCACAAGTCACAACAACCTTGGATCCCAACATTTGCTGGTGAAAGATCTATATGTCTATTCTACTTGCATTTAATTGAATTATTAAACTGGCTCATAAAAACATATTTTTGAAAACAAAGTTGGGTTTCTTAAGTCCATTTTGGTTTTTCTTTATTTTTCTTGGGGTATATATCCATTATGCTGACATAAACATAGTGACATGAGTTGAGGTAGAAAGTTAAAAGGGTGGTTCTTACTTCTTTTCGAGAAACCATTTTTTTTTTTACTTTTTAAAATAAAAACAAAAGAATTTTATTAAGGGAAGAAAGCAGGCATGAATTTATATATAAACATGCATGGAAGCCATTATGTTCCCTTCTACTCTAAACTCTGTCATGTTTTAAAATTTCCTTTACTTTTTCCCACCAAACTTTCTACATTCCCGAATCCGTATCCCTTACAAAATTCCATTGTTCATTAATATATATATATATATATATATATATATAATCAAGACTAGTAGATTAGTGAATTACATATTTAATTAACCAATTAGTGCTTCCAATGGTTAAAAAAAATCCTCTTAATTATGATATTAACACACTAGAACAATATAATTAAGGTCTTTATGCTACAGCTTTCCTAAGTTTTGCATGCATGAATTACAAATGGGATCAATCATTGCAATATTCTTACTCTAAATTATGGTATGCATACGGTTTAAGTTATATGTTAGTTAAGGGAATTTTATACACTTTGTAGGGTACAATTTTTTTATCACTTTTTAAACGCAAAGCTTAAACAATAATATAAACTAAGATGACGTACAAGGATGCATACAAATGTCTTTCTTCGTATCCAACGAGTCCTTCTCAAGAAGGGAAAAGAAAATAAATAAATAAATATAAATGATCATAGAATTGCCCTAATACATACACGTACATTATTGATAATTAATCTTGAATAGTATGCAAGTGTTCTGTAAATGTAATAACTTATTTTTATGAATTTGGCCGTTTGGGTTTCCTATTTTTCACTTTTCCATATTTTTTGAGCTTGACATATTAATAGAATGCTTAAACATAAAACAGAGTTACCTCAATCAATTACCCAATTAAACAATATTGAAATAAAATTAGAAAATATACTTACATATATTGCCATGTCTCTCTGTGTTTCGGGTCATAGGGGTCTTCTCCAAATACAAAAGACTCACGGTTGGAATTAAACAATCACAATCATAGACAATCTTTGAGCATATTAATCAAGGTTGGTCTACTTTTTTTTAACCATCTCTTTCCCCTTTCAATTAAACAAATAGAGATAATCAAAAAAGCCCAAAAAAGCACAATTAATCAAGTCGAAATATATAGAAAGACACATACCAATTCATGAGATCAAGGCGTCTAGTTTAAGTTATGGCAATTTTTTCAATAGCGAGAGGGGGAAGGAGGACTTACCGGGCAACTTTTTTGGATGTTGAGGGATGGCAATGGCAGGAACTCTAAGAGCAGATGCACGCCATAGGAGAGTAGACGCACGGGAAGAATATGTTCAGACTGAATTTGAGTTGGGCCAAAAGTTGTAGGTTGGGAAGAGAGAGAAGGTGGAATTGAGAATTGGACATTTTCTGCGTTTTGATAAATGGATCTCATTTTGCTTGAAAAGACCAAAACGATTTTTTCTCATTTTTTGTTTTCTTTGATAAAAATTTCCTTGTTTTTCAAAATTTATTTTTCAAAATACGAAAGTAAACGTGTTTTCAGTGTTTTTAAAAATTGAAAACTAAAAACGGTCTAAAAGCAGTAAAGAGAACAGGCCCTTGAAAGTGACTTTTATCCAATATAAAAAGATTATAACTTAAAAAATAACTTTAATTGAGGAATATCAAGGTTTTTGAGGCTTTTTTCCACTTAGGATTATTCAAAGATTCTTTGAGAAATCAAGATGTAAGTAATAATGCTTTGATTACCTTTTCATTCATGAAATTTTCATAAGACAAACATGTATTTTGATGCATTGTTATTATGTAAAGAAATTGAGTTATTACATTTAGACTAGTTAATGATCTACCTATCTTGTTTTGCTATGTGATATGCTATGCAGTATTTTTCCATGCTAAGAGCTGCCTAATGATACCGATATGGGTAATGAATAGCATGGTGGTTTATCCTTGTAGTTTCTTTGCGGTCTACATGAAAATTTCGGTAGAGGTCAATCGAGATTTGAATGTGGATCTACTGGAATATTGATATTGAATGATATGAATTTTATGCGCTAAGAGTAGTAGTTTAACTAGTGATGGAGCCCTCTTATGCGTCTATAAAGCTTTGTGCAATTCCATGACTTACTTGAACTTGTGATTAAAAAGGAGATTTTTAAGCGAAAGGTAAATCAAAAGATTTTATTACTCACTGAGTACTTTGTACTCGCTCTCTTTTTCTCCAATCTTGTAGATTATTGAACGTAAGATATTTGCCAAGCAAGCCGAGAGTTAGAGTATGCCCGCGGAAGGAAGTAGAATTTTGCATGTAGAGGGGAATTAATATTTGGAGCTATGTAAATACACTGATTATAAATGTATCTAGGAACAATATATGGGCACAATAACTTTTGTATTAATAAGCATACCCTACTCTCTATAGATATATATATATATATATATATATATGTGACTAGATACGTAAAATAAGATAAATGAGCAATTCTTGTAATAATCGAAAGCTTACAGTTCAATGTAAAGACTTGAAAATATAGCTAAGAATAATTTATGAGTTTAATATATTTTGTGGATTAGAACAATTTGTTCGCCCAGTCCCCGCTCTTCGTATGAAAACTTCTGCCATAAAATTTAATAACTAATATAAGTAATTCAATAATATTGAGTAATAAAGTGGGGCGTGACATGATCTCATCCGTATATAATGTTCAATTTGATCTTTTGAATGTTGACTTCACCTCAATGGTTAAACTACGATACCCTTAAAGCCTATATACGTGATGGATAGAGTCTTGTAACCATGACATATTAGCACTTACTCGAAAGGACAAATCCAATTTGGAGACGTCAAAACCGTGAAGTATTAAATAATATATGTTGAACTAAATGTATCAAGATAACGTCATCCTAACTGTTACATACATAATTGTATACCATTACCAGCAATGATATATCGTTTCTATTGTTATAGTGTCCAAAGGACTGTGTGACAATACACCATTTAGTGTGTTGTGAGGCCCATCACCCAACACATTTAATGGTGTACTGACACACAGTTCTTTAGACACCATAAAATGTACTTGATATATACCATTACATACATTTATTGTACCTTGCAAACGAATTCTCATTAATCAGGTCTGTCTTAGCATCGAGTATTATACTCTATTCACACAATGCAAACCTGATCAAGTATCTATCTGGATAGATATATATATATATATATATATTTTTTTTTTAATAATATAATTTAGGTGATCAACTTAACACATCAAACATGTTTATGCATCCCTAAAATTTTACCATCGACCGACCCAATTAGTAGACCCATGGATTCTCCTACTCTATTCTGTCAAGCGTTTACCTCATCATGACAAGTCCAATCCCAAG
>CAVNYN010206099.1:0-18197 GCA_963692815.1 Nyctanthes arbor-tristis | reverse complement strand
TGTGTGTGTGTGTTTTTTGGGGGGGGGGGGGGGAGGCCGGGGGTGTGGAATTATTTTTAGAAAATCACTACCAAATAACCTCTAAATTAACATAGCATGTAATGGTAGTTTGTTAATTTTAAAATTGGTAATTATAAACTATACACAAATGTGACTTTGTATCTGTTATTTCATATTTAGTGAAGACTATCCATAGGCAAAGGACTTCTGGAAATGTTGAACCTACTTGAGAAAGAACTACATATGTTTTATAGTGACTTGTAAATGTTTGACCTCAAAAATTATGAATTCAGAATGGATAACGTATCCTTCTTTATAGACCAAGCTAGGAGTTGGCATATGCTATCCCATTTTGGTGCCTTAGTGGCTGTCGCACTATCCAAAATTAGGACATGTGTCTTACCCTTTACACCTCCCTTATGTTTTCACTTATCCCCAAAACAAAAACCCCCAAATTCAAAGCCTCACTACCAGAAAAGACAAGGACGAGCAGTTGTTGTGGCCACCAACAATTGGCTGCCACCACCTTAATTAGACGTCCACCATTCCCACTGCTCCAGTAGCAATCCCCACTGGCCACCATCACCACTTTCAAATCTTACCACCGCTAATTTTATTTTAAGTCGATACTAGTTTAATTTTTAAAGAGAAAAGAATACAAAACATAGACCAAGGCAAAAAGAGGCAGAAATAAAAGAAGGAAAATGCATAAAAGCAGAGAAGATGAAGGTGGTTGCCAGGGGTAAAGATGTTTCTCGGAAAGTTGGCTTCCAATAGAGTGGTGGCGATAATGGTAAAACAAGGTTAGATTTATGGATGAAAAAGGGTAGATAAGACAATAGTGATTCCCAAATAGAAAGACGTTCTCCGGCGATGGTGGTTTTATAGTTATGGTGGTTTTGATTTGGTGGTTTTGATTTCCAGTAGAGTGGTGGAAATTGTAGTAAAAAGGGTATTTGCTGACGAGATGTGGTAAGTATCATATTATCGACGTCGGTAGTTGTTGACGATGGATGGTGATAAGCGTCAGAGTGGTGGTGCCGTGAGCAGCCATGAAGCTTGTAGGGTAAGTTGGTGTTCAATCAATTGAGTTAAGGTGTGTTTGGGCATGTATTAAAAATGGGTTATTTTCACTCTAGGTCCCCATCCTTTCAATTTTGTATTAATTTTGTTCCCATTCTTTTTTTTGGCCTACTAAGTCCCCAACCTTTCATTTATTATCATATTGTGTCCCCAACGTTACACTACGTCCCTAACCTTTCAATTTTCACCATTAACCCCTATCAAAATGACTATTATACCCTTGATTCTTTATTTCCACTATAGGTCCTCAACCTTTCAATTTCTATATAATTTTGTCCTATTATTTTTTGAGCGCGTAGAAGTCCAACTTTTATTTTTTGTCATGTTATATCTCCATTAATACTTTTAATACTAACATTTTAATTCTTACTATTAATATATATTAAAATTTTCATTCAGTTCTGTTAGAGTGAGTTAGGGTGTGTGGATTTCTTATTTTATATTGTTATTTATGTTTTATTTAAATAATTAATGATATAATGAACATTTTAATAGACTTTAATGGTAAGGATTAAAATATTAGTATGGAAAGTGTTACTAGGGATACAACACTTCTGTTCTCAACATTTCAATTGCTAATGTTAATTCCAATTAAAATTACACTATTATACCTTTAGTTTTTCAAATAAAAATAAAAGTAAAAAACAATATAAAATAAAAATTCCACCTATCCTAGCCTGTAGTGATAATAAAAAAATCGATCTACACCAAACTTGATGAATACCTAATCCACATAAAAAAAATTTTCTGATCCGAGAGTCAATGCAACAAATCACGTAGCAGATATAAATCAACCTGAGTCTACAAAAAAATTTATTTTCAATTTACAAAAATGCAACCAAATCTTAATGCACTAATTCTAATTTTTTTATAGATTCACAATTAGTGGATCATATTGGATTGAGACGGATAACAAACGAGGGCAAATTAAGGTGAAAACAAAAAAGAGAGAGACAAAAAATTAAATTAGAATTAAAGTATTACGGTATTTTTTTTTTATAAATCAAAAATCAATTCCGGACCAGATCTACTCAATCTGTATTCATTACGTGATTTGTCATAGTCAAAAAATCAAATCTGATTCACTAGGTTGATACTTAGATGGACAACTTTCTCCGTCACGGATTTGATATCTATCGAGATCTTTATAGATCGAGTTTTTCTGTTATCATTATTTCCAACTGTTGTGTTTGAGTGTGTTAAAGTATGTGGACTTCTTATTTTAACCGTAAGAATTAAAATGTTAGTATGAAAAGTATTAATAAGGATATAACACGATAAAAAATAAAATGTTGGGCTTCTAAGCACTTAAAAAATAATGAGGACTAAATTATATAGAAATTGAGGGGTTGGGGACTTATAATGGAAATAAAGCATCAAGAGTATAATAGTCATTTTGATAGGGGTTAATAGTGAAAATTGAAAGGTTGGGGATGAAATGTAATGTTGGGGACGTAATACGATAATAAATGAAAGGTTGGGGACTTAGTAGGCTAAAAAGAAAGAATGTGGACAAAATTGATACAAAATTGAAAGGTTGGGGACCCAAAGTGAAAATAACCCATTAAAAATATAAGGGAAGTGCTTACGTTGCCATGCCGCCACCATTTGTTATAAAAACAAGTGAGTCCCTTTTAAATAACAAATGGTGATGTGTCACATCAGCATGGGGGCCAGATAAGCTGCCCCCTGATTGCATAATAAAATATTTGAGATACACAATGTATAGATATAGAGAGAAAATTTGAATCTAGAAACATCTGTAAGTATTACGGTGAAAAACGGGGGGAAAATTCAATTAAAAACGCTTAAAATTGTTGTGGTAGCTGTCTAACGCCTCTTCTGAAATTTGACATTCACATGGACATGATTTGCATTATTTACGTGCCACATCACCCTCACGTTCCCCCCTTCCTCTGGAGAAGGGTTTATGTGCATAATGTCTAACATTGCTTAGGTGGCATACTTTCGCCCACAATGCTGATGAGCATCGAAGATGCTCTAATTGTTGTTGCTTTTCAAAAAGTATGCACTTCAGCTTGGTAAAATAGTCATTCGTGTAAAGGACATAACTCCTAACCACTAAAGTGAGGATTATTTGTATTTGATTGTTGAAATCAATCATTTCAAGGAGCTCTTTTATTTTTTTGTAACAGAGTTTTGGTTCATATCAGGAAGTCACGAAAGATTGTCAAGTTTTGGTTCATATCAGGAAGACATGAAAGATTGTCAATCTTATATGCTAAATGTTCTGTCTTTGCTTCATCTGGCATACATTTATAATGAGTATTTTGTTTTGCCTGTGCATAGTAGTTGGTGAATCACATTTGAAAATTTGAGTTCCTGTTGGCCATTATGTTCTCGCCTCCCCTTAGAAAACCATCAACAGTGCAAAAAGTTGGAAAAATTAATGAGAGCTTGGATAATCATCATAGACAAACTTCATGCTCCTTTATTTTCCCTTTTTCCTGAGAAAAGGGAAAATAGAAAAGGAAAAAAAGAAAAATCCACAATTAGTACCTGGTAGTTTTTTTAACAAAGTTATCGTAGAGCTCATATTTTAAGCCTGCAGATACTCCAAATACACAATTACATCATTGGAGAAAAATCACAAGCCTCATCTATACGTCGAACCAGACCTTGGGATACCTCTGGACCTTCTTGATCTGAGTGTATATAAGTAAGTTCATCCCCTCGTGTTCTTACTCTTATCCTAAAAGATTTTAAATGTGAGGCTGTTCTGATCTCTTTCTTGGTTCTTATTCGATCAGTCCTCCAAAGGGCGAACGGATACCCTTGGATCCTGAAGACGAGGAGATATTGCGTGATGATGTTCCTATAACACCAATTAAGAAAGACGGCGTAAAACGGAAAACAAGGCCCACTGAAAAGGGTGTTTCTTGGCTAGTCAAAACTCAGTACATATCTCCTCTGAGTATGGAGTCCACGAAGCAGGTAACTTTAGACTCAGAATTTCAGTTATTAGTTCACAATGTATTATTATTACAACACACTGCCCAATGTTCTGCAACATGATTTTGATGTCATATGCAGTCTCTAACTGAAAAACAAGCAAAGGAATTGAGAGAATCAAGAGCGCTAAGCATATTGGAGAATCGTAATAGCAGGTTAGTTATATTTCATGGTTCTGGTATAAAAAATTTAATGATGTATGTTCGCATTGGTTTCTATTTGACATCAGAATGATATTCTCTTTTGATTTTTTCAGGGAACAGCTTATTAAGGATATTGAGTCTTCATTCAAGGCAGCCAAGTCTGAGCCTGTTCATGCAGTCAATCGCCGACTATATCCTAAAAAGATAATCCCATTTCTCCCTTACTTGGAGCGGTATAGTCTTTGACCTCTTCCAATAAATCTTCATCTGTATTATATTAGTAATCACACATGAGGTAGAGTGTACTGCGAGGAGAAAGTACGGAGCATTCATGGCAGGGGGAAAAAAGGGAACAGTGGTTATAAATTTATTCACCATGAGTGATATTTAAATTTTTTTATTCAACTATCTTCTCTGCAATATTTGTCAATAAACATAACTTCACCTGCAGTTTCCCCAGTTTTGTTTGCTTTTCAGATGTGAGCAGGGTGCTTTTCTTGGCCTCTTTATTTGGTGAAATTATTTGACTTACACTGGAAATGATATAGAGCGGTGGGGTGCCAGATGTTTTATATTGTTCAACTAATTCATTTTTCTTCACTAAATCAAGAGCACCATTCACTTACAATCTCGTTGCAGGACCTTTTCACGTCTGAAGCTGATATACTGATGCGTGATTGTCTTTGACAGGTTTGATGAAAAGTTTGTGTTTGCAAATTTTGACAATGGTCCAACAGCGGATTCAGAAATCTACAGCAAGCTGAACACAGAAGATCGTGAAGAGCATGAGCATTGTGTAAGTGCTAATTAAGGGGATACAGTACATCGTTTACATATTTTGCACTCTTTGAACTAGCACACTGTCGACATAATTTTTATACTCTTTTAACTGAAATATGCCTGTTTAAAAAGTTAAATTCTTTTTCCTTGTCTTTTCTACTCTATCATCTTCTGCAATATCTGCTGTTTTCTTTTTTTGCTCCATCATCAATTGCTTTATTTGCTTTCAATTTCTGCATATGCAATTCGATGATCATCATCACTGGCATGTTCTGCACGTCTAAGGCCTGATTTGGTTCAAAGTGAATGATACTTTGAGGTGATGGTCTAAAATTTGTGCAATGATTTGCAATTATGGAATTCAAAAATCAATCTGCTGTTCAGGATTTTTTTCCCCTTCAACTTTTAGGATGATTTCCTACATCATGGAAAATTAAATATTTTCACTGATAGCCTTTGAAAGCATAGATTTTATTCCTAGGGTAAATGACTGACTAGTTTCTAGATGATTGCTAACTTCCCTGGATAATTAGATGAGTTCATGGACGGATCTAGCAGCCAGCCGGCACGGGCTACACCCCGTGTTCGGCCTGAAAAGTTTTTAAAATTTTGCATAGAAAAATTTATAAAATTTTATATTAATCCTAGTAGGTTAGTATTTTTTTTGTGTTATAGTCCATGTCATTAAAAATCTTGGATCTGTTCCTGGACGAGTTCGTTCAAATTGACAGGCAAGATTGGGGCATATAGGATCTGACTGTGCTATTTTAACTTATAAAATGTACTTTACAGGCAATTATGAAAAGTTTTGTGGCTTCAAGCTCGGGTACGGATGAACCTGATAAATTTTTGGCGTACATGGTGCCATCAGTTGGGGAGGTGAGTTTATGCAGAAGGAAAATGTACAAAATGTGGCTGCTTTTTAGGTTTTTGCTCAGCTCATTTTGTAACTTTGCATTTACTGAATGGTGGCAGCTGAATAAGGATATGCATGATGAGAATGAAGATATTAGTTACTCATGGATCCGGGAGTATCACTGGGATGTACGTAGACTAGTTTTCAAATTTCTTTACTTCACAGCTTATACCATCTCTGGTGGAATGTCCATTGGAGAAAAGGTTTTTTAACATCCTTAAAATACTTGTTTGGCAAAGCGGCCGCGAGCGTGGGGAGGGGGGGCGGCGGGAATAGAGGATGTCTAGCACACCTTCCAATCTAGAGGGTCTGCTAGACACCGTCTACTTAGATCATCTCCAATGGTCACAATATCCAGTTTGATCTACTTGGAAAGAAAAATATAAACTAGATAGGATACATCTCCAATGGATGATATGGATCTGGAAGGTAGTGGGCTAAGTGTGGAATAAAATAATTGGCTGAAGAAGAAAGAGAAAGAAGACAGAGCGTGTAAACTTTGAAATAGGCGGTGTGCTAAATATCTTCCATCATTTTAATGCCACAAGATTTTCCATGTCATTTGGCATTTTACTTTGGCCGTCCATGGTGCTGCTCTCTCTCTTTCTCCTAAATAAAATTCGATTATAAATGGACGAATCACCCACTCCTTAATTCAGATCATCCATTGGAGACATTTTTCCTTTCATTTGTTTTACCATGTATGAAATAATCGATTGTTTTCAGTTGGAGATGCTCTGATGTCTTGATCATATCTTCACAGGTCCGACATGATGATGCAGATGATCTTACCACATACTTTGTGGCATTTGGTGACACAGAAGCGAAGTACTTGGTAATTTTCTAGAACTTTAGCTGGTATTTTCTATAGACTTCAAGCTCATTTTACTTATTCACGTCCATATCTAGCCGCTTCCCACAAAGCTCATTCTGAGGAAAAAGAGAGCAAGAGACGGAAAATCAGGTGATGAGGTTGAACATTTTCCCGTGCCTAAAAGCGTGACTGTTAGGAATAGATCTCATGTAGGCGTCAGAGAATTGAAGGATGACGAGGTAATACCGTGTATCTTTTCTAGCTTTGAGTTCTTCTATTTATCTTTGTTCTTGTATGCATAAAGCTCATTTCGCCAACTCTTTTAAGAAATGAACGAAGTTTTCTTTTCCAATGACGTCTCTTGTGGTGCTTATTAGCAGGATTATGGTGCTTCAAAGGGAAGATTTGGGATGGAGGGCTCTGGTGCGCAACCCACTGATGCTGATGATCACTATAGCGGAGCTGAAGACTCTAGATCGAATAGTCTTCCTAGGCATTTTAAGAAATGGTAGACGAGTGTGAGATTTGCAAGAATTTATGTTTATGATGTTGGTTTGATTTGTGTGCTTTTTTTTCCTTATAAAGATTTGTGTGCCTTTTTTTTTTCCTTTAAAGATTTGTGTGGTTTTTGGTTTACTTATTTTGTGTAAAACTATGGATGTTCTTATTTATTATGTCATATAATCAAATATAAAAACTCAAAATTTTACTGTTCGTGAAGGGATAGCATTGCGTTAGAGTTTGTTTCGAGAGATTCTTAAAAGGAAACTTTTTCCAAAATTTATGGACATTTTTAGAGTTTTTGAGTTTTTGTTCAGGGGGCCTTTTCGATTTTTTTTTTTTTTTTGCCAAATTCATTTTCAATTGTACAATTATTTTTTCATGTAAGTGAACAAAATCTTCCTTCTTTTTCAACTACAAATTTATCTGGGGGGATTTACTTTTTACAAGAAAAAATTCTTCCAAAAAACTCCTTGATCTTAATGGCTTACTTGGACTGAAGGATGTGTAAGTTTGTAGTTTCGCTCAATTTCATTCTTTTAAGAACGTAAAAAAGGCTGTGAAGATTACTTTAAATAAAGCAAATTTGTGTGTTTGTTATGTAAAAGAGTCACATGAAGTGTCAAAGTTATTGATTTGTAGATCTGAATTATTGGTTTGTATGTGTGAGAATTATTGAGTCGGGCATGCTATCTGCTTGTAATTTTGTTAGGGGGATTGTGTGTGGTGTCGGGAAGGCGCCCCACCCCCCTTCTTTCTAAATAAAATCTTGTGCTCTCTATCCCTATGGCTTTTCTGCTTTCTAAAGAGGCTGTATTTGTTTGGGACCTTTAAAGACTTTCAGAAATTTAAAAAATTCCAGTGTATATTCAATTAGACTTTTTAAGACTTCAAAAGTTTTTGTATATTCAATTTGAGACATAACTCTAGAGGTAATTAAACTGAATATAACTTTTCGAGATTTCTTAACTTTTAAGACTTTTGGAGACCTTTAGCTAAAATATAAAGAAAAAAAAGTCTCCAAAAGCCTTACTCACCCTTATGAGATTTATAAAAACTTCTTGAATTATTTATTTCTTTAAACGATTGTATGTTCCATCTTTTCTTTTGATCCTCCCGATTCGCGCTGTACGAAACTTTTGTATCACCTGTACCGTCTTGTCCTGTCTCCACCAAATCTTATGGCAGGGGGAGTCGACTCTTTATTTCTTACTAGTTTATTTTTTATTCTTATTTATTTTTTATTTTTTTATAAGATTTCTTAATTGTTTTTTTTGAAATTATTAAATTATATTTTCTATTAAATGGGGAAGTGACGGATGCATCACCTCTACATCGCCCTGCTACGTGATATACGAATTTATTTTGTTTGTTTATCTTGAACTTTTTTCTCTTTATTCATTTTCCAGACTAATCTATTATTATTTTTCCAATTTTTATATGTTAATAATTCAATTATTATGGAGTTAAGAATGAAAATGAGCAAACAGAATACAATAGGAAATTTTCATCTCTGTCCTACTTTGATAATGCCTCATTCCGACCTCACTTTCCTATTTGTGTTGGGGGAGTGAGTGATATGTAAATTTTTCATTATACTTGACGGTGATAACGGAGCTATGGATTAGATGTTTTGGTTTAGGAAAAGATTTGTATGTTTAGTTTGTTGTAAAAAATTTTAAAATTTTTCTAGATCGGAAGAGCATACGTCTACCAATTTAATTTTTCATTTTTCGAAAATAATTTTATGGATTTGAAAAACGTGAACAGTTAAGTGACATAATATTATATGTATTTATAGTTTTTATTTTTGAAAACGAATGTCGTAAGTCTCAAAAAGTCTTACATACAAAGTTTTAATTTTAAATAAAAGTCAACAAAAGTCCATATAGGTCTCCCGCTTAAATCTCAATCAATCCACAAAAGTTTAAAGAATCCTACAAAATTTACAAAAGTCGTTCATTTTATTTTAGGGTTAATTACACTTAACATCTCCCAACCTTTTGAGTAATTATAGATCACGTCCCCAATCATTAATTTTCCTTCTGGACATCTTCAACCTTTTAAGAGCATTACACATAACGTCTCTAGTGATGGAAATCGTCTATTTCTTCTGTTAAGTTTGAGGTATTATGGTAAAATAAAAAAACTAGATATTTTAATGTTTATTAAAAAAAAAAAAGAGGAGGGAGACAACTCCCCTTGGCTGTCGGAAAGGAATGTTGTAGTCTCAGTCAAATAGGCTTGTACTAGGGTTGAATACTTGGATTCTATCACGGGCGGTGGAAAAGGGATTTTATAGTGGAAGCTTCATGTGAATAGTGGGGATGGGACGTAACCAAAGCGAACAAAATTATTTCACATACCATAAGTAGCCAATGTGTGTGTGTGTATGTGTCTCTAAAGGGATAGCATAACTAGCAAACTTATTAATACAAAAGTTATTGAGCCCATATATTATTTCTAGGAATATTTATAATCAAAGTACATTCTTGTAGCTTCAAAATCGGTTCCCTTCTACATACACATTTCTACTTCCTTTCGTGGGGTTTGCTTCAACTCCCAGCTTACTTGGCCAATATCTTGCGTTGGATTATCTACAAGATTGGAGAAAAAGGGAGTGAGTACAAAGTACGCAGTGAGTAACAACATAACCTTTTGGTTTACCTTTCATTATTTTAGAAAATTCATTTTTAATTACAAGTTCAAGAAAGTCATAAATTTCACAAAGCTTTTGGATGCACAAGAATGTCCTATCACTAGTTAAACTACTACCCGTGGTGCGCACAAGATTCAATGATTCAAAATGACCCAGATCACATAGCATAGTCATAATACCACAAAAAGATACCACATAGCAAAACAATACGGGTAGAGCATCAACTAATGATACAAATGCAACGAATCAATTTTTCTTTCCATAACAATACATTTAAAATCCATGTTTTTCTTATGAAAACTCCATGAATATTTGAAGGGGAGTTAAAGTATTAGTTACTTACCTCTTGACTATCCAAAAATTCATTGAGTAAAGTTTCCTAATCTCTAAATATATTCTCCAAAGAAATTGACTTATTAGGTAGTTTTGAAGATATTTCTTATTTTGTATTGGTATAAGAGAGGAAAGAGAGTTAAGCAAGAGGGGTGGTCGACAAGAGAGGGAAGTTGCTTGGGAAAACTTGAGGAATTCTTCACATTTTCTCCCTATTTATAACAGTCTGGTTTTTGTTGTTTTTAATTAATCTTTGAATTCTGCCAATTATAACATGACATGTGGCACATTTAATTCCATATATTCAATAGGAGATGTGGCGTCATTTTATCCTTCATTTATTACGTGAGAAATCCCTATACTTTATGTGATCTTGTAAGTATAGTCATGTTCATTAAGGTTCTTTTATTGGCCAAGTAGTTAAAATAAGTTTAACTCTTGATTCCAATAACGAATTTGTCCATAAACCTACTCGAAATTTATTGATCCAAAATTAGGAACTTTAGGGATGTTACAACTTTGTTGGCTGTGAGGTTAATAATAGGGGGTTTTTAAATAAAAACCCATTTTTTATACAGTTTTAAATACATTACATTATGAAAGTATTTATAAAAATACCATCCTTAATTGCAAAAGTACACCTAATAGATTTTAATTAATTTCGATTTTTTATTAAATTTAATTATAATAATTGTTATTTTTATTTTTTTCGAAGGGAATAATTGTCATTTTATTATTAATATTATTATAACAATATAATAATATAATTATTATAATTACTATGCAGTGGGTTTCCAACAAAATCGCCGCTACGTCACTGATGCCGCCGCCGCCGCCGCTGATTTCCCTATTAATAATATTGCTCACTCAGTTGCCTCATTTGTGCTTTCATTGATTCTCACTATAATTGGATAGATTGTAATTCTTTCTTTATAAGTTCCTCTTATCTATGAAAATAATATTGGATCATATCGCTCAATGATATGGTTAGCGCATCGCTTAACGATATAATCAAGCAATACATCGCTTAACAGATGTACATATGAAATCATAACTGATCTTGCTATTCTACCATTTCAAGAAATCGTACAATAATCATAATTTAATGTTTTTTCCCTAAATGAATGAATTAAATATAAATGCTTATAATGGTAACATGACAAATTAAAAGCTATATAAAAGGGGAGGCTAAAAACGAAACGAGAAAACTTCTGGTACTCCACGAGTACCCCATTCTTGTGCTCCATGCAAATATGCTCGGTACTATCTGTAAATAGGGGCTGACAAGTGGATACATTTAGGCACAATTTATTTTTTAAATTGGGACATTGTACACACTTGTTTTTTTATTTACACGGAGTATCGAGTCTTCAATACACCCAATGTTCTAATAAAAATATATCCAAAACACTCTTTGAAATCAAATAGAGTAATACTGCGTGTACAGATATATAAAAAAAATGTTTACATATAAAGAGAAATTATGAGTTTATCTATATATTTTCCCTTTCTTTTAATGCGCAACATGAATTGAAATTGTAATTTCAACAACTTTTTGTAAAGGGTTAATTTCACATATCACCCTAACATTTGGGGTTAGTATCGGCTGAGTCCCTAACCTTTTTTTCAACATGTTCAATCCCCAACTTTTCATTAAATCACACATATAGTCTTTTTTAATGGTTTCTGTCAAATTTTCCGTTAACTCCTCTGCAAAATTACCATCATATCCCTTACATTTTTTAAATTTAAAAACAAAAAGTTTTAAAATATAAAAATATAATGTAAATTTAAAAAAAAAAAACCCAAAAGGGTGTGGAGAGACAGGAGGACGGGGGGATTCATCCCCCATTTTGCAGCAATGGTGGCTATCCCAAAACTGAATTTCCAGCCACAATTTTCGCTAAAAAATTGCTGTCAGGGCCATTTTTGGCAGCAATTTGCAGCCGGAAATGGCAACAATTTCTGGTAAAAAATTGCAGCCAGAAATGATAGCTGCGGGATTGCTATTAGGCATGGGCGTCAGGTAAGCTGGGTTAGGCTCGAAGCCGAAACTAACTCGACATGCAATCGGTTTGCAAAACTACAAACCACGACCGGCCCGTCCAACCCAAACCGACCCGTTGTGGGTCGGGTCAGGTTTCAACCTTTCAGGTTGGAATTTTTTTTTTTTAAACTTAAAAATTGGACTATATTTCAGATCCATTAGTTTTTAAAAATATTTCAGGGCAATTATTTCCAGGCCTCATGTCTGATTTTACATAATGGCAAAGAGAGTAGGGTTGGAAGGATTCAGGGTTTCTTTCAAGAAGTAAAGAGCGGGATGAGAGTGGGGCGGCCAACGGCGGTGTCAAAGGCAGAAATGGACGCGTTGGCCCAGCGGCGGCAGTGGCAGACACGCAGGCCCAGCTGCAGCAGCAGTGGATGCAGACAGAAACAAGGGTGCAGCAGCGGTGGCGGTTTGGCGAAAGGGAAAAAGGGAGAAATAACGTGCATTCCAATAATTTAGGGTTTCAAATAAAGATTTACTTATTTTGATTTTGACTTGAAATCTGGTATTTTGAATCTTTCATATTGTGTTTCAAATTTGGAATTTGGTATTTTAAATCTGAATTTTGTGCTCGCCTTTCTGTAGATCTCATATTCTCGAGTTCTCCACTCTCAAGGAAAATACCACTCTAATGGGATTTTGAAATATATCTCTCAAGTTATATGTTAGATTGAGAAAGTGCTATTTTGTAATTTGTATCGTGAAATAAGGTTGGAACTGCAAACACGCTTTCAAGCCCCCCAAAAAAAATAAATAAATAAAAATAATAAAAATAAATTAAAGGACCAAACCGGTTAAACCGAACCGGTCCGGTTCGGTTTTGACTAGTTTTGTAGGCCAAACCCATGAACCGAACCGATTCGGTTCGCCATCCATGAACCCGTAGCCCAACCCATAGAGTGGAAAAACTGAATGTCGGTTCGGCGATTTTTTTGCCCAGGCCTAATTGCTGCCATTTTCGGTAGCATTGGGGGGTGAATCCCTCTGTGTTGCTACCGGTCTTGCAGCAACACAGGGCGGATTCACCCCCCATTTTTCTTTCTTTCATGTTTCAAAAAAAAAATTATATTTTAAAATTTTTTGTTTTTTAATTTAAAAAAGATAAGAGATATAATCGTAATTTGACGGAGGAGTTAACGGAAATTGTTAAAAAAGATTATATGTGCGAATTAATGAAAAGTTGAGGACCTAGCGGGTTGAAAAAAATGGTTAGAAATCCAACCGATACCAACCCCAAAATGTTGGAGACAACATGTGAAATTAACACGTTTGTAAACACACAAATAGAAACTGGTTTTCTTACTTTTAACTTGTTTCTAAAAAAAGTTTGATCACGTCTCACTTACATTAGAGGCTTAATTTTGTGGCTAATACCAGTCTTCTTTACGTTTTGACTTCACTTAAATTTGTTTAGTATTTTGAGAAAAGTTTGAAATTTCACTTTAATCCTCGGTTGTGTTTTATGTTTCCTAAACCTTAATCTTAACGACATAGAAACCAAGTTTATCAAATTGTTTTGGATTTCTCAATATCTTCTCTCTTTATCTCGGATGTATGCAATAAATTAAATTAGAAGGTATTGACGCAAAAAATAGCTTAGATCTGACAGTTTTCTAATGTGATCTTCTTAATACAGAGCTCGCGCGGCTTCCTAACTATTTTGAAAATAATAATTGTTCCATTTAATGGCCTTATAAATTTTTAGATTTAAAAATGAATTTCACAACGTTCATATCTTTGATCACTAAATTCATCACAATATCTTTTTTTTCCCAATTCATCACTAAATTTAGTTATCATTAAGTAATTTTCCATCTGGTTGCAAAAATAAATAAACAAAGGTAATTTTCCATCTTGTCAAGACCTAAGTCTATTAGTATTCTAGTTAGCTCACATATATTTGATCAATGATTCAGTTCTCCTCCCATACAATATATTTGCAAGAGCATCTCCAATATAAATATCTAGTGTTGAGGTGACGTAGAGGAGATATATAGACACATAAAATTTACAAATTTCAATTTTCTATCTCGTCTTTCACTTCTTTCTTACCTTCTTCTCTCTTTATTTTCTATATTTTCTTCACAATTTTTATGACACTTTCTACAGTTAGACGTTCTCAAATGCATTGTGAAGAAAAAATAGAAAATAAAGAGACGAAAAGGTAAGAAAGTAGTGAAAGAAGAGAAAGAAAATTAAAATTTGTAAATTTATGTGTCTATATCTCTCTTTCATGTCACACTAAGACTAGACGTTTGCATTGGAGATGCTCTAATATATATATAAAAAAAAAAAGTAATTTTCCATCTTGAGTGCGTGCTTTATATCAGTCAGGCTATGAAAACCAACCCTGGTTACTTATGGAGCTCGGTATCTAATAACAGACTGACACTTCACCTGACACACATCACATGGCAGTATCTCATTAGAAATCGGGCTCCGTAAAGAACCTGACCCTAGTTCCTTAAAAATTTCCTGCTTTATATTGCTAAATTTTAAATTCCAACAAATTTTAGTTTTTAAGAAATTCAATGACATGTCTAGTACTGATATGACAAAGGAAGATTATAATATCTTTTTTACAACTATTATTGTTGTAGTTTGAGCTTTTAAGATTACTTTTTGCATCACAGTTTTCGGTTAGTAATATTCTTGATAATTTTCAGAACGTTCTTAAGAGAGACGATTTTAGTTATAGAATACAGGCTGTTACCACTTGTGTGTTTGCACTGTTCATTTCGAGACAGGTTCCTATTCATGTGGTATAGCTTAAAAACATGACAACCAAGTCCTACTTGTTCTCGTACATATATTTCATTATTATTACAAAGGTTGACTTAAGAATCGATCAATTCCACTTCAAAAACATTCACTGTTTATAATATTGTTGTTAGTTTAGTGCCCAAAAAAAAAAAAAATTCATCTCCCCCGGCAGTAAAGCTGGGCAGGTGCAAAATAGTAGCATGAAATTTGATTACATTCCATCTATTTCTAGCTGATTAGGTAAAGTTTCAATTTTGATCTTGTGTTTTTGAAGTTTCCTAACCTGAATGTGATATCCCAGTCATTCAAAATCATTGGTTTTCTAGAATTCACACATCTATTTTCTGTCTCTTCGAGATCCTCTTAAATTTTATTTATTGTTTTTCAACTTTGCTGGAAAGAGTTCAATTTGAAGTTTGAGTCCAGGTTTCTCAATCAAGAAATAAGCAGAGATTCCGATTTTCATGTCTTTTGAACCCTAGGGTGTTGCATTCATAATATGAGTAAATATTTTGTTCTTATGCTTCTGGGCGGGTTTGATTTCTGTCCCTATAGGATTTAAAGTAAAAAATTATAGGTGTAAAAGTTGTACTTAGTGCCAGCAAAGTTCCGTACAGAAATCTGCCATGGCTTCATACAGGCCATTCCATCCGCCGCCGCAATCAACGTTCGCTCCTCCACCGGCAGCGCCGCCAAATCAAAATCTTCTTCAGCCTCCGGCGCCGCCATCATCGCAGGGCAATCAGTACCCGCAGAACTGGAGTGGTTATAGCGGCAAAGAAGGTTCGACGTATAATCAGAACTATCCCCAGTTGAATCCGAGCTCAAATTATCAAAATCCAGGCTACGGATCATCATCCCAACAGCATTTTAATCCCCCACCGGGAAATCTACCCGCGCCACCGCCTCAACAGCAGCAATTTCCGTATCAGCCACCGCCGCCACCGCCGGAATCTTCTTCATACCCGCCACCCGGCCCGGCTCCTCCAGTGTATTACCCACCTTCTCAGTACAATCAGTTCAATCAGCCTATAGAACCTCCGCCACCACCTCCTCCTTCATCTCCTCCTCCACCACCACCGCCGCCGCAGCCCTCATCTCCTCCACCACCTTCTGCCGGGCGTCCTGTGGGATTAAGCACAGAGAGCAGGCTTGCAGGTGAAAAGTCAGGGCATGACAATCTGGAAGCTTCATCAAAAAGGGAAAATAAGCCCTCTTTGCCCCCTACTGGTCCACTTCAAAGATCTGGTAGGCAAGGGCAGCCCAGTAGGGTTGAGACAGAGGAGGAGAGAAGGTTGAGGAAAAAGAGGGAATATGAAAGGCTAAGGCAGGAGGAGAAACACAAGCAGCATTTGAAGGAATCTCAGAATAAAGTGCTGCAGAAGACCCAGATGTTGGCCACTGGGGTGAAGGGCCATGGATCCATTAGCGGATCACATATGGGTGATAGGAGGAATACTCCATTACTAAGCGGTGACAGAATTGAGAACCGATTGAAGAAGCCAACAACATTTGTTTGCAAAATGAAGTGAGTGTATCTGATCTGTCAAATTGGCTTTTATGTTAAAGTTCACTATGATTTTGTCATTTTGAAGAGATTATAATGCTATCAAGGTGAATAGGTGACAACTTGTAGCAGCAAATTAGTGTGGGTACAAGGATATCCATTATTTGCAAAGTATGGCTATTGATTTTATTGTTTCCGAGTGTTTTATTTTCATGTGATTCAATGCAATTCGGGGAACTAAGTGTATGCTGGGTTTTGCTTTTAGTATTTTTCCACATCAAAATTGATTTCACCAATCATATGCATTGTCTGAATTCAGTGGTTCACTATTTTATTGGCGTTTATCTAGTGCTTTTTGTGTGTTTAAGATGTCAAATTTTATTATGCATTTTTATGTTTCAATGGGTGTGAACTGAGCAGCATATTATTTGTTGATATTTGTCTATTAGTTGATTCAATACATCAAATTGTTACAATCACCTAATGCTGGAATATTGGGTGATTGGTGGATTTTGAAGTCTTTGAGCTCTGAGAGACTTGCACATTAGAATGGTATATGGCCTGGTTGGGTATCCTTCCCATGGCATGTTTTGGGAGATCAACTAGTATGCTGCTTACTGTCTTTCCACATTGAATACCAAAGTTTTCCATGTTGTATTGTCCTATTAGAGACTAAATAGCCTTTATGAAATTGATTCTATCAAGTGAATTCTCACTCAAGCTCTTCTTCAATCACTCATTAACTCATTAAAATAACCTTATGTGTAGATTTGTAACTATTCCTTACTTTCCAGCTATACGTGCTTCTAGAAAATCACTTTTCACGAAATGAAAATCATACAACCTCTTAAGGTGAAAGCCTAAGGTCAAAAAGAGATTTGGAACCCAGAAAGGAATCAAGTGGTGTGTGGAAGGAGACAGGACCTTTGACTCTTCCTCATACACCCCTCATTTGGTTGATTATTTATTTATTTTTTATTTTTTTAGGTGGGTTTTCATTTAGTTTTAGGTCTCATCATGCATATGACTGAGTGAATAAAAATCCAGCGATAGAGATGAGTAATTAATTATTATTGAAGGCAGAGAGATTATTCTACCGATTCTTATTTTATGAATGTCTGTTTTTACCCTTCTCATTTTATTTTTTAAGTTTTGCCTGTCACCCATTTCTCGATTTGAATTAGAACCTTTTAGGTGCCGTCCTCACGTTTCACCCGCCCCAAATTCAATGTATCTATTGCGATTCCTACTAAATCAACACCGCTGACAACCACCTAATACTGCCATTCGGCGACCACTATCTAACCCTTGCATAAACTCCCTTCTCTAACCTTGGTCATCTCCAGAACTCAGTCAGCCTCCTTTCGAACATGGAAGCCTTTAGGCGGTCGTGTTTTATGTAAGAAGAAATCTTTTACATAAATATCAGTAACTTGTTGGATCTAGGATTATGACCAGACACTGGACTGTTAGATCGATGTAACTTGGTTGGATCTAGGATAACTAGACTCTAGATCGTTAGATAAAAGTACCTAAGACTAACCTCCTAGACTGTACCTCCGATGTCTTTTGTTGCCAACAAGAAAACAAGTCCGGAGATGTCATGAAAGGAAAAGTTATAGAGATCAACTTTTTTTTTTTTTTTTTTTTTTTTGTGTGTTGGGGGGGGGGGGTT
>CAVNYN010206094.1:0-18715 GCA_963692815.1 Nyctanthes arbor-tristis | reverse complement strand
TCACTCTTAGATAAAATCCCTGGACGCCAAACTGACAGGAAGAGCCTTCTCGGGGAATTGAACTGGATTTTCACGGCAGTGACTGAGACAATTGCATGGAATATACTCCCACATGGTAATGGAGGAGATATTAGATATCCAAGGGATGTTGTCAATTGTTGTTACTCTTGCATATTTTTCAGTACTGAATGAGAGTGTTGAAATCCCCAGATTTGTTCCAGAGGTTATTCAGGCAAGACGTTTTAGTTGCCAGTCTGTTCCGCAATTATTTGCTTGCAGAAAGGATCATGCGCTCTGCAAATTGTTCACCAGTTTCATATCCGCCGTTGCCCTCTACTCATCGGCACCATATATGGTAAATTTTGAGGATAAATTTTTATGTTTTGACTCCACTTGATTGAGTCTGGTCTGTCCGTTTCTTTCTCCGCCTCATGATTGTAGGGATGCATGGGACATGGCTGCTGAAATCTGCCTTGCTCAGCTTGTGAATCTAGTTGAGGACCCCAATGCCGAGTTACTGGTCTGTATCACCATCAACATTATTGTTGTTGTTAGCTACTGTTCTATTCTCTGACTGCAGTTCACTTACCATTAATATTAAGAGCTTGTTTGATTCACATTATTTCCCCACATTATAATTTTACCTACCGCTAATTTGATATTTGATTTGACAACTGTTCAATTACAACCATATTTCAAACCTTTTTACATTTCAAATACACATTCTACCTCTCTCCTCATTATAATTTCTCCAATTTTAAAAAATAATGAGAATCAAACGAGCTCTAAAACAATCTACAATATGCAGTTGCATATTTGATTCTTCTGGGTACAAATTTTGATTAGCTTCATCTTATGGTTTCTATTTTCACCCTGAACATAAATCATTCTTTCCTTTGCAGCCGAGTCCATTTTTTGAAGATCAGTTGACAGCTTTTGAGTTGTGGATTGATCATGGGTCAGAGCATAAAAAGCCACCTGAACAGTTGCCAATTGTCCTTCAGGTTAGCCTTACTTTATGGTTGGTAAATTTCTGTAATGTAGGTTTCATGATTACACATCTCTGTCAATTTGTGATTCATTAATGTATGACAATATGTGTAGTATCAATCAACTGGATTGGCCAAATCCCCAGTCAGTATATTGTCAATGAAAAATAAGCTTTTTAATAGTGCCAATTAGTGAGTCTGGTGTACAGTCACCGATGTAGTTATCGTTGTCATCATGATCTTCAAATAGTGAACATGTTTGGCAACTCTTGCTACATTTGGTGATCTATAATCTGATACCGCAGTGCTGCTTGAGTACCTGTCTAAGATGGTACTAGATCTGCATCTCTCTCTCTCTCTCTCTCTCTCTCTTTCTAAGATCTGTATGGATGAATATTTTGTTTATAAGAATACATGTTTCAAAGACGGGTCACTTTCAATTGTAAGTTTTAATGCCATCAGGTTACCATTTTCTGATAATCTTTTATTTCCTTCCTCAGGTTTTACTTGATAATACTCATAGGTTTCGTGCTCTGGTACTTCTTGGAAGATATATGGATATGGGCCGGTGGGCTGTGGATCTGGTACTCTATCTACCAACCATTTCCTCTTTTTTTGATTGTCAAGTATCTGTGGTGAGAAGGAAAAGAAGTACTTAGGACAATTTTTACAAAATTACAATAGATCAATCCCCTTTATTTTTTCCATTAATCGTTTGATTCTCTGTGTTTCTGCATCCTGAAAATTAGCCAATGTATAGTGTCATGTCTTAGCAGAATAACAAAAACACCCTCTTCCATGCAGGCCTTATCTGTTGGAATATTTCCCTATGTTTTAAACCTTTTGAAAACCACCACTCCAGAGCTTCGACATATTCTTGTGTTCATATGGACAAAGATCAGTGCGCAAGACAAGGTATGTTCAGAATTTCCATGTGATTTATCCATTTTAGGATGTAATATTATTTAAACCCCCGAACAAACCCCCCTCCCAAAAAAAAAAAAAAAAGAACTAAAAGAAAGGAGAAGAAAAAGTGAAAAGTATCAAACACAAACTCAACAATAACCAACCATATTATTCTAAAAAAAAAAAAAAAATGTAAGTTACCAGAATTATATTTATGCATTCTGCTCCAGGTATTGCTATGCATGCGGAAATCTATGTGCACTTTATGTGTTTTGACACCTTTGTGATACCTGAATTTGAATGGCTTTTCTAGAGATACTACATAATTGTTTTCTCCTGTGTCAATAGTCTTGCCAGGTTGATCTCGTCAGGGGTGGCGGGCACACTTATTTCATTAGGTTTCTTGATACTGTTGAAGCGTATCCAGAGCAACGGGCAATGGCTGCATTTGTCTTGTCTGGAATTTTAGATGGCTACCGACGAGGACAAGAAGCCTGCACTGAAGCTGGTTTAATACATGTTGGCTTAAGGCACCTCCAGGATTTGTCTCATAATGAGTCACAGAATGAACCTTTATTTATTCAATGGCTATGCTTGTGCTTGGGTAAAGTATGGGAGGATTTTGCAGAGGCACAAATGACTGGTTTGCAAGTGGATGCCCCAGCTATTCTTGCATCTCTGCTTTCCGAGCCCCAACCTGAGGTTTGTCCTTTTTCATCTGCTACGCTATAGTTTAATGCAGTTAGGGGAAACCACATACATTTTAGACATTCTATAATTGTGGAAACACACATTTTAAAGGTTCGGGCTGCAGCTATTTTTGCTCTGGGCACTTTGTTGGATGTCGGGTTTGACACTTCAGGGGATGGTCTTACAGCTGAATATTGTAATGTCAATGAAAAACTCAGGGCTGATGACAGCATTGTTAAGAGCCTATTAAGTGTTCTCTGGGATGGGAGCCCATTGGTTAGGGCTGAAGTTGCCGTAGGTATGTACAATACTCATCTTTAGGTCATTCATTTGCTAGTAATAAAATTGTAGTTCCTCTCATGGATCCCCCTTTTTTTGTCTTTGTGTAATCACAAAAGTATCTAGCTTATCTTATCGGCTGAAATACAAATGGATTTTTTACTTTTTGCAGCTCTGTCTCGTTTTGCCTTTGGCCACAAGAAGCACCTAAAATCAGTTGCTGCTGCACACTGGAAGCCTCAGTCTAACTCTTTGCTTAGTTCCTTGCCTTCCTTCATGATCAAGGGTTCAGGTAGTGGCAATACAACTCCAGCGCGCTACATGCCACATGGAAGTATAGTTTCATCAACGGTTGCTCATTCATTGAGAATTGGGAATGAGAGTCGGCATGTAGTTTATGATTATAGAGTCTCCACTAGTGGCCCCCTGGCCACCCCTGGAATGATGCATGGATCGCCTCCTCCTGATGATTCATCACAGCATTCTGATTCTAGCATGTCAAATGTGCGTGTTAGCAATGGAGGTGTAAACCATACAAGGCCAGGACCACTAAATGATTCATTATATTTGCAGTGTTTATTGGCTATTTGTACCATAGCAAACGATCCATCACCACGCGTTGCAAGCCTTGGTCGGCGATTGTTATCTATTACTGGTATTGAACAAGTGGTTGCTAAATCTGTGAGGTCTACTGGTGGTGGCGTAAGTCCTGATGAATCAACAAGTAATTCATACTCCAGGCCCGGGGTCATTGGACTGGCTCGTTCATCATCTTGGTTTGAGTTGAATGGAGGTACACTACCATACTTGGTATTGTAATATAGTAGTAAATTGATGATGGTTTCTTTGTGTTGAGTTGTGTGTTCAAAAAAGCACACCTAGGCTTGAGACTTGTGCTTCACGCTTCACACATTTTCACACAGTCTGTGCTTTGTGCTTATTACTTCACCTAGGCTCAAACTGTGGCCTAGATGCTTTTCCATACCTCAGGCTTTTTAGAACACTGTCCACTAAAAGAATCTTGCTAACTCTAATCATTTGTCCTTCTGCAGTAATTTTAGTGCAGTTTCTTACTCTGGTTTGACAAACTGACATTTTGCATGTTTGCTTATTGATTTATTTATTTTTGAACTCTTTCTATGATCTAATACATTATTTACCTTGTTTTCTGCTTTGTAGCAGGCCATTCTCCGATTACATTTAGGACCCCTCAAGTTAGTCCTTCTAGACCAAGCTACTTGACTGGAATGCGAAGAGTTTGCTCCCTAGAATTCAGGCCACATATCACGAGTTCCCCAGACTCGGGGTTAGCAGGTCCATCTTTAGGCTCTTATGGACCATCTGGTGTTTCAGAACCTAGCTTTCTTCCACAATCAACTGTTTATAATTGGAGTTGCAGTCAATTTGCAAAGCCACTTCTTCCGATCTCTGCAGCAGATGACAGTGAAGAGATGATTGCTAGAAAAGAAGAGAATGAGAAAATGGCCCTGCACCACATATTGAAATGCCAATATTCTGGTGAGTCTAAGGTTCTGAAAACCGGACCGGACCTGACCGGCCGGGTCGGTTCAACGTGGAAAACCAAATCCCAGTCAGAAAAACCTATCCAGTTATAGTTTAAGACATCTTTCAGAAAAACTGGCCCGTGAATTTTCAAGGTTTGCAAAGTTTTCACTGGTTCTGACTTCTTAAAATTTTCAACTTGTTTGAGGGGCGAACCCCTTACTAAGGCCCATTTGTGTTCCAAACATGCTGCAATGCAGTGGCCATATAAAGGCACACTCCTCCGACCCCCTTTCTTGAAATTCCGATGTGGGACTTTTTTAAATCAACATTTTTCTCTCTTTTTTTCTTAATTTTATTATTATATTTTTAATACTTTTCTTTTGTTTTGGATCCCAATTGGGCCTTTTTTCCCCTTAATTTGATGATGCACTTTTATACTATAATATATGTTTCCTAATTAACAAAATTAATTTTGACAATTTTTTAAATTTAGCATTTATTTTTAATTTTTTTAATTAAAGTACCTTCGACCTCGTTTGACCTTTTGATCCTTGACTCATTGCCTTTTCCGGTTCAATGATCGGTCTAGTTTTCTAAACATTGGGTTAAATAGTGTCTTTTGTTTAACTAGTACTTATTCATTTTACTTCTCAGTTGTCAGTAAACGACATAATCAAATTGCTAGTTGGGACACGAAATTTGAAACTGGCACCAGCGCTGCTCTCCTGCAGCCCTGCTTGCCTGTTGTGATTGCTGCAGACAAGAAAGAAAAGATAAGGTGGGCAATTTTCAGTAAGCCGTGTTCATAAATTTCTGTGATGGTTTCATCTACTGCTTTTGCTTCCATTTCTTTGACCTTGGAGTTTCAGGTAATTTCTGAGGGTTTGACTAAATATTGACTCAACAAATTTTGTGTTTAAATTGAGGTTGGACATTAAGGAACATGGGAACAAGGAAAAATAACAGAATCCCAAATTTCCAAGAGCTACTGCTTAGTAATGAACACCAACCACGGCTGGAGTAAGTTCTAGAAGTAATTCAACAGTAATAAAAGGACAGAATTTGAGAATGATGATGCATATATTATGGTAGTAGAAGACCAGGAAGTTGGTGAGGTTCTTTGTTTCCAATGTTTAAAAAGACAAACAGAATCTGGGGCATTTTTCCCTTGAATAGGGATATGTGAGCCTGGAGGAGCAGATAAGCATGAGCCTCACCACAAACCAAATAAATAAATGAATAATTTTTTTGAAAAGTGGGGAGGGCTTGGCTGGGTTGGGGGGGGGGGAGTCTAAGAGATGACAATGGAAATCGTATAACTAGTAAAGATATAAAACCAAAAAAGAAAATTGTCTTAACACATATACTATAGTTCAAAAATATAGTATTCAAGTGCATACCTTTTACTTGGAAAACATTCATCGAACAAGGAGTGGCAGGTTGGTGAATGTGTGTATTTTGATGGCAAAGAAGATGGAGAAAGTTTAGGAAGTGGACAACCATGGGCAGAAGAAAAAGAAAAGAAAATGAAATGCATGTCTGTTTCCATATTCCAAAACTGCAAGTTCATTTTTTTATTTAATTAATTAATGCGAAACCACTATCCATGTAAATTTGGAAAACTTTCTACATCTTTTTTGTGAGATATCATTTTCATTTTTCAGTAACAGAGTTTATATTTTGTAATTATCAGTTGCAATTACCACCCCCAACCCCCTGTGTCATTGAATGTTGACGGAGGCAGGACTACCTACTTAGCTTTAATGTGACCTTGAGCAGAATCAAATTGTTTTTGTGGTTTTTGGACATTCTATGTAACATGTTGATTTCCCGGTGTGTTGTTTTAGGGTATGGAACTATGAGGAAGCTACATTGATTAACAGCTTTGATAACCATGGTTACCCTGACAATGGAATTTCAAGGCTGTGTCTTGTTAATGAGCTTGATGAGAGCTTGCTCCTTGTTGCTTCAAGTAAATCTCTTAACTACATTTTTCAAGGAGGCAGGTACTCATGTAGGTTTTAGTACTTGATTCTGATTATATCCGAATCATATCGTGCTTCTCTTAATATAGAAGATGGAATCATCCGGATCTGGAAAGACTACATGTCCAAGGGGCATCAGAAATTAGTTACTGCATTTTCCTCTGTTCAGGGTGACAGACCTGGTGCACGCTCTGGGACTGCAGTTGTGGATTGGCAACAGCAGTCTGGATATCTTGTATGCTCCCTCCCTTTAATGTTAGATCTACATTCACTGCCAATCTGTGTGTTAAGTAACTGGGATGACTACGAGTATGCTAATTTTATTTCATGCGTCTTCTTGATGTATCCATAATAGTTTGCATCGGGGAAAATGTCATCTATCATGGCCTGGGATATGGAGAAGGAACAACTTGTCAATACCATTCCCTTGACATCAGATTCAAGTGTTGCAGAATTGGTGAGTTTTTCTTGTCTCTCAAATGAATCAAATGTCGCTTGTTAATGAGTTGTGCTTCAACTGTTTCTTTCTTTCTGCAGATGGTAGGCATAACTTTTCTTGAATTTTGATACAAGCTTGAAATCAGTAGATAAAGTTTGATTCAAACATTTTTGGATATTCTGATCTTCTCTCATTAAGCTGTCAAATCAATATTAGGACTTCTGAGCATTGCCTTTCACTATTAATAACACTATGCAACTCTAAGGAATTTATTCTGTCAGGACTTTTTGGAGCTTTATTTATTTCTCTTCAACGCTTCAGCCTGCTTTGGATCTGAATATCAACGTTCTTTATACACAAGGGTTCAAGAAGTTTGTCCCTTAGATGCTAAATAAGAAAGGAGATGGTTGCGCTTCGTTTTTATTTTTATTTTTTTTCCTTCCCCCTTCCGGTTAGAAGCGAATACAAGAATATCCTGGTTGAGCCAGTGGGCTCAACACGTGACTCATCACCCTCTGTGGTTCCTTAAAAAATATATCTGTTTAAGTGCCTCACATAAATCACGCTTGGATCCTGCAATGTTGCGTGTTAAATTAAACTGATAATAATGTAGAGGTTGGTGTCTGCCTTCCAGGTGTCTTAGTTGGTAGAATGCTTGGAAAGCTGTATCTTTTTTCAGCTTCCACTTTATGGTACTTTCTTGAATGCTTACTAATTAACTGATTCGATCCTGCTCCATGTAGTCTGTTTCTCACATTCACGTGGGGCAATTTGGTGCTGGTTATGTGGATGGATACGTCAGATTGTTTGACATTCGGACACCTGAAATGTAAGAAATCATTCCTCCTCTTCTTTCGAATATTTGATAAGGTCTTCTTGAAATCCCTATGTGAGCTATTCTGTTTCACTTTCTACCTTTCAATTCCATGTGCATCTGTAGGTCAATATCTTCCTAATGTTTGCCATGAAGATTGTAATTTCCGCAATACTTCTCGATTTGCATGCGCAATTCATCTCTTTACAATTTTCAATTAACGATCTTGAGTAACAAAATAGTTTTTCGTAGTTGCGACCTTCTTATGTAAAATGGAAGCAGTTCCATTCAAACTATCTCTACTTGGCACTCTGTTCCCTCAATTGTTTTTCCTGCAGGAGATTGAGGACTATTTATCTGTGTTTGTGATTTCTTGTATCTCTCTATCTATTTTGCTTTTTGTTTAGGCTTGTCGGTGTAGCACAGCCACATGATCAAGGAGTTGTCGGGATTGGATTCCAACCTGGACTTGAACCATCAAAGGTAAAACATAGAACTCAACAAAATGAAATCTGAGTTTGACAGTCATCTTTAATGCATCTTCACCTTACCATTTTCTTTTGTTGTGTTCTAGATTTTCAGTGCATCACAAGCCGGGGATATTCAATTTCTAGATATCAGAAATCTCAAGCGTACACTCCTTACGATTGATGAGCACCGAGGTTCACTCACAGCGTTCGCTGTTCATCGGCATGCACCTCTTATTGCAAGTGGCTCATCCAAGCAAGTTATCAAGGTCTTCAACATGGAGGGTAACCAATGGAGCAACATAAAATATTACCCCACCTTCATGGCCCCGAAGATAGGTGCCGTCAATTGCCTTTCCTTTCATCCCTATCAGGTAAGGCTTGCTGCTGGATCAGCTGATGCTTGTGTTTCAATCTACGCCAACGACTCCATGTAAATAATCATTCACCAGCTTAACTAATCCTTGTTTGGCGAGGAGGATTGGCTTATGCTTTTGCAGCTTTATAGAGGATAAATTTTGGGGGAAACAATTGAGGGAAAAAAAAATGGAAAAGAGAGAGAGGAGGGATCAGAAAAAATAGAAAAAGTAAGAAAGAGATATAGAGAAGAAAAAGAGAAAATGATACCATATCTATTATAGTGTCCAATACTAATACACCAGACATGGTCTAAAGTTCTAAAGCCTCGAGAAAATCGATCAGTGCAAGACTTACAGTTAGGCTGGCTGGCTATCTATGAGGCTGTATGATATATTTATCAGGTTTCTTTCTGATCAAGCAATGATAAGAATCGACGGATTTCAGATAATCTGTTTTATAGCTGTAAATAATTGTTATTTCTGCTTAAATGTTCGGTTTGCTGATTTCTTTTTCTTGCTCCTGCTGAAGTTTAGTTCTCTTACCAGCTTTTCCATTTTATGGGGTTCCGTTGTATATATCAACTAGTCTCCATTTTTTGTATATAATTGATCCATTTTCAAGCATCGAATTGGCTTTTAGTTCTATATTTCATGTTAAATATATGTTGTGTATTGTCAAAAATATATATGCTGTGCATAATAGTTATTACTTGTTACTTATGAGTCACATGAGATATAAATGGAAACTGTTGAGAGATGAAATTGAAAAGTAATACTAATCGAAAAAGAATAATGATGTGTTGGCTATGGTATTAATCTAGGTCTCATGCAATTAAGGGGACATTCTAAATTAAAGTATAATTTATCAATTAATGACATGTATGCAAGGTAAACTAGTGTTTGGGTACTAGTTGTGATATATGCATTAGTCTAGCACTTATAAAGTACTTAAGGCCTTAATGCAATAAAGTGGCGGGAATACCGAATACAATATCCTCGTGGAATGAATTGGAATGTTTGTACAGCATAAATATGTGAAGTGTATTTTTGTTTCAAAATAAAAATAGATAAATCATAATAGAGTTTCTGGTTTTTTCTCAATGAGTGATGTTACATTGTTGATGCTCAACACCAATATGGGTTGTATGCACGTCATTAATTGATAAATCACGTCAAAAGTAAAAACATGTCTCACACGTGTGATGTTCATCAATTTCATTACACTTTAGATTAGTTTTATGGTATGAAATGATAAAAAATCAAGTTTGACGTCATAAATGCTGCTAGACGCCTACATGGTGTGCATCTGAACACATTACATCAATGTTGCCGGCCAGTGTAATCTTACAATCAATTGATGTGGCGTTCCAGTTGCATGTCCTACATGCATATGGAACTATTCTTGAGCCAGAAGTTTGATTTTATATCGTTTCTGGTGTTAATAACACTACTAGTCACTAGTGTTACGCAACATGTGCAATAATAAGTTGTAGACCTTCAAAAAATTTAGTACTCCAATCAAATAGAAGCTAAACACACTTTTGTGGCATGAGTAAAATCAAGCACTACTTTACAATAGCAATAATTAACAACAATCACACAAATCTCTCTTAACATCAAGAAGAGAACATGAACAAGACACCCGCAGCAACATCATAATGTTCATTCATTGCAACAAAGACAACATAGTTTCAGGAAAACCAGATCACTATTTGGCGGATCTGATTTCAATCATCGCCGGATCTGTCCTCGTTAATTTCCTCAAGAATCACCACAAGTGCGGTAATGAATGCATAATCCACATTTGGATATACCGTCACACCAAATTTATCCTTTCCGAGCAGCACGCTCTCAACACTGTGTTTCCTGTGCATCTGTGAGATCATTCCCATTCACATACATCAGTCAAATATACAAAGATTGATCCATGATCACACAAGTTTAGTGAATTGTTCTCGTACCTGAGCAATGATATTATTAGAATTTCCGGCGTATATGACACAGGACCTTTCCAACCAGCTGCCTTCGATCCTGAAGTCGCATACATTCTCCGAATTGTTAGGAGCAAGGAATACATCTAACTTGGTTTTGAACTGGAGAAGAGAGGACTTCTTCACAGAGAAAAGCAGGTCCCTTGGATTGGTGCTTTCTCCTCGGAAAACTTGCCATCTTCTGTGTGCAGTAAGTAACTGTGTACAAAACCGAGTGGTGAATCTGATTTTAGAGAGACAAACAAATTCACTTCTTAATCTAAAGCGTAGCAGCGTACTTAATAGTCACAAAAATGCTCAAGAGATCCTATTAGGTTTCATTCTCAATCACACATTCGAGGGGAAAAAACCATCATTCTTCACATTCGGCGCGTTACTTTTTAAGAACACATTCTCCCAAAAAATTTAAAAAAAAAAAATCACTTTTCATTAAAAAAAAAATCAACTCTCACAAAATCAAAATCATACACTCTTAATAGTATATGGTAAGAGCTTGAAAGTAAATGGTATTAAGCGATCATTAGAGATACTACTACTTGTTTGCTTACAATTTAGTGGAATTACACGAAATAAATTAAATAGTCTAATCTGATCTACCCTTACCAAAATTAGCTCACCTCATAGTTCCGAGAGGACAAACACAGCACCAAAAGGATTGCATCCACATTTACTCAAGAGGAAAAATAAAATTGTCAAACAAACAGAACCGCTTCAAGCCCTTACGTCAAATATTACATACATGTAGCACGATTGCATCTTATATGACCTATCGACAATGACATTACAAAAGGGTGGCCATCCCCGCTACGCCGTTTTTGAAAAAAAAAAATTTTCCTACCATTTGAAAAGTTTAAAAGAAAAGAATTTTGGGTGTGTTTGATTACACAAATAGAATTTACTTGGAAAGAAAATATTTTCTTGCCAATTGAATTACTTGTAATTGAATTCTAGAGAAAATAAATTTAAACGTATTTGATTGAAAAAGGAATTCATGAGAAAATATATAAATTACCTGGAAAACCAAAAAACCACAAACTCCTATAGGAAAATGGTTTCCTTGTTTTTAAGGAAAATATGGACACGTGACCAAAAGTTGGAAAACATTTTCCATAGAAAAAAATGTCAATCAAGTATAAAAAAGTAAAAATTTAGATAGAAAATTCTATTTTCCATGGGAACTCTTTAACAATCAAACCCACCCTTAGGTACTATTTGATATACAAAATGTATGGGAAAAAAATAAATTTTAAGTAATTGAATTTCCTAAAACCAATTTTCATTGGAAATATCAATTACATGTGTTTGATTGACTTAATTTTCCAACTAGAAATAATTTTTAGGGACGATTTGTGAAATTAACCAGAAATGTACAAAATTCACTACATCACAATATAAGATCGGAAGAGCATTATTTTCATTCTATTATTTTTTGACTTTTTGCCGCTTGAGTGACCAACTTGATCGCCTATATACGGGTGTTAAGTACTAGTCGTTCTAGATAAGATCTCGCGTAATTCGCTAGAAATGCTTTTCCCCGGCTTTAAGAGAAAGCTCATTTTTAGTCCCAAAAAGCACTTTTAGGGAAAGTGGTAGGCGTTCCAAACAGACCCTTTCATGATCCAGCACAACACTATGAAAACTTGATGCAATTAAAGCTAAAGAGAGATCAAAAAGTATATACCTTTTGTTGGAAAGTGATGAGGGGATGACCAGAAGCATCGTACAAGACCCGGCGATCATGGATGCTAAACATCTTTCCTTTGACTCTGAACATTATGTTGCCATTAACGTCAGTAACTCCGAAGGTCCCCTCGTGCAGAGTCATTAATTTCCTCACAATTGTAAGATCAACCGGATATGGAACACAGAATTGGGGGCTTATTACCGCGATCTGGTTCCCCATGGGTGCTGCTACTGGATAGCTTGTTGCCGCCATGATTATCAAAAGTCAAAACTACTGATTACTCGAATAGGGAAGAAGGAGTACTATTTATAGGGTTTCTACTTCTATAGATGACATCGAATTGATTATTACTTTCTACGCGTTCTTGATTCAACTTGGCCGTGTGGAATATGCTTGGAACGTGTCGTGTTCCTGGACTTGGTCATGAAAATGATCCGGCACAATTTATCTCTTAGACAAAAAAGTAGTAACAGCAAATTTGCACTAATACTCTCTCCGTTTAAAGAAGATAGTTCACTATTTTATTTACATTCATCTTAAAAAGATAATTCATTTACTATATTAAATATATATTTAATATTCTATTTTCATATATGTTCTTAATTAATTATTAATATTTAACTACTAATGCATTAAAAATATTTTAAACAATTAATGAAATAAGGGTATATATGGAAAAATAAGGTAAAATTAAATATTCTAATCACATTACCTACTAATTATTAATCTACGTAAAATTATCTACTAGACTATCGTTATGAGACAGAGAGAGTGAGAAGGATGTGTCACCTTTTACTAGCTCAAGTAGGGTGGGGTATCAGGTCGAGCAAGTCGGGAGCACAAATAGTCGGGTTTTAATATTTGGAACTGAATCGATCTGACTCGGTGTCAAAACCCGACTCAACTCTAGTTGACTCGGGTTGACTCAGTTAGGCGGTTTGGGCCGGCCTTATACTGGCCCAAAACCGCAACAGGCCCAATATGAAAAATGTAAATAAAATAACAGAGGGTTAATTTCACAAATCATCCCCAACCTTTAGGTTAATAATCGGTTTCGTCCTCAACTTTTTTAAGACATACCACAGCCCCCAACCTTTGAAAAATACGCACAAATAGTCCATTTTTACACTATTCCATAAAATTTTTAACAAAAAGGCGATTATACCCCTGACACTTTTTAAAAATTTTAAAAAAAAGTTTAAAAAATAATAAAAAATTAACACAACCCACCCCACGCCCCATGTCCTCTCCGGCGGCTACAAATTGGGGGTGAATCCCTCGCATTTTGCTGCTATTCCAGCAGCAAAATGGGGGAGAGGGATTCACCCCCCATTTGTGCCACCATTCGGGCAGCACAAATGCTGCCAGAAATGACTGCAAAATTAGGGGATTCATCCTCCATTTGTGCTACCAGAAATACTGCCGGAAATGGCAGCCAAATAACTTCTATTTCCAACAGAAATTGGCTGCCATTTTCGGCAGAAATGGGGGGTGAATCCACTCTATTTTGCTGCCGGAAATGACAGCAAAATGGTGGGGATTCACCCCCCCATTTGTGTTCCCAAATAGTAGCACAAATTGGGGGTGAATCCCCATATTTTCTGACAGCACAAATTGGGAGTGAATCTCCCCCATTTTGCTGCCATTTTCAGCATTAAAATGGGGGGATTCACCCCTGATTTCTACCGGAAATGACAGCCATTTGGCTGCCATTCAAATGCTGCTGGAAATGGCAGCAAAATTGGGGGGTGGCTGCCACTTCCGACAGCATTTGTGCTGCCTGAATGACAGCACAAATGGGGGGTGAATCCCCCTATTTTACTGCCATTCCGACAGTAAAATAGGGGGATTCACCCCATTTGTGGCCGCCGGAATGCGCCGCCGTAGAGGGTAGGGGGTGCGGTGGGGGTGGGTTGTGTTAGTTTTTAATTTTTTATTATTTTTTAAACCTTTTTAAAAGGAAATTTAGAAAGTCTCAGGGGTATAATCGTCTTTTTGTTGAAAATTTTGTGGAATAATGTAAAAAGAGACAATTTGTGCGTATTTTTCAAATGTTGGGGACTGTAGTGTGTCTTAAAAATGGTTGGGGACGAAACCGATTCTTAACCTAAAGATTGGGGACGATTTGTGAAATTAACCCAATAACAAAAGCAAAGGATGGGACAAAAAACAGCAGAAGCAAGGGCGGCACAGTAGAGCAACACAACGGCAGAGGTGGCAACGGATCGGTAGTGGAGGAATTTATGGGCTAGGGTTCATGAGTGTGTCTGTGTGTGTAGTGGAAGAAAAGCCCAAAATAGAGTAAATTGCGTATTGAGTAATTGTTGAATTAACAATATTGGGTCTTCCACTCTTCCTTCTCCGTTGACAACCCGACGTTCTCGTTGACGGGGTTCCTAAGCACTCTTCTTCGCTAGAAAACCTGAGCAAGAACTCATCTGCTCTTCTCGAACGCAAGAAATGCTTTCACCAAATCTAATAAAGTGCCCTATTAATGCTTCATCCTTTATCAGTTTCTATTAGTCGACAAATTGGAATCAATTTATAACAACACCCATTTTGTCTCCTCCTTGCCAACCATACACACTCCAAGCTCTTTATAAAGGGTCGAATTATGCTAGAGCTTTCTCTTTCCTCAAAATTTTTGAACTTATGGTGCCCATGTGCCTCAGGAAAACGCGATTTTATTGGAAATATATATATATATAAATCAGGTCTGACCTGACTCGGTTTTTTTAGGTCTGGTTAAGGGGGTTCACTGGGTTGCATTCACTCAACCCCTTAACCCGATTTGACCAGGGTCGGGTTCTCCATTTTACACCCGTGACTGACCCGTTTACCCCTTAACCCGACTCAACTTGAGCCATAACAAATAGAACGGGTTGGGTTTTTCAGATCTGATGCCTAGCCCTGAGTTCAAGTAAGAAATGGGGATGCAGTTTGTTGATCACTCTAGATCATTTCTGTTTTTGATAAACGTAGTTATTTTCAATTGGTACAAGTCAAGTTCTTAAATATTTGTCTTGATAAATTTCTGACATAGATGCAAAACTTGGTATCTTCCAATATGTTGCTGAGTAGTTTATACTTGAGTAACTCAAACCAACTCCATACAATGTAATTTATTCTCTTTTTCTCACTTTACATAATGTAAGAGCGAGCTACTAAGAAAGAGATGCTAAAAGTTAAAATGTAATGGATGTCTAGCACACTATATTTAAAGTATCAAAAGAACGAGCCGGGATCTATTGTCCCATCTCTCTGTCCACTTTGCGATCCCACCAATAATCTAAAGACATCTGTATTTAATTTTCCATCTCAGCTTAACTTAAATCAAAACTAATTCCCATAGTTAACAAACGGCGTTTGCTTCTCGAACACATACGAGCGAGTTCAATCTTCCTCCTCTGAGAATCCCAGCCTAGCAAATCCTCCTCTTTTCCCAATTTCACCCAATGGACGAACCAATTTCAAATCCAAACCAGGTAAATCTGGTTCATCTATCGATTTAGAGTCTAGGTCTGGCAAATTACAACTCCACTTCTTGGGATTTCAATTGTGGTTCCTTATCTGCAATCCCTTTGCTTTACCCAATTTTGAGAGGTCATTATAGTTGCAGGAGGTATTTCAATTATTTTTGTGATGGGAATTATATTTATGATACGGTTTGTTTTTACTTGTAGTTTCAATTTTTTATTTATTTATTTTTTTTGGAGATCGGAAGAGCGTCGTGGGCAGGGGGTTGTGAATTGGATATTCATTGCTGTGAAATTCAATGCTTCTTTGTGCATGACGTTATCTTTTTTCAATTATGTTCCATCCTCATCTGGGTTTGCTTAATAATTAATGATGAGATGAGAACCTTCATATATAATGCAAAAAAACTGAATAAATTTCACAGCTTGAATTATCTACAATATGCATGGAATTTGATAAGGGTATGACAATAGTGATATCTTCATAGTTCTTAGTCTCAGCTGTTAGTTTAGGAATCCAGCTAATGGTTAATGTGGGGATGGTTCATGGTAGTGAAACTATAGAAAATGTCCTGTAGAGCTGTAGATATCACACTTCCATTGATTGCTCTTTAATCAAATGCTGTGTGGAATGTCTACAGGGTTGAAAACAAAACAAGAATGGTTTCTGATGTCGTGCCCTTTGCATGGATGGCAATGCTTCCGAAAAATAATCAAAGGTGTAAGGAGTTGAGGAATTTACAAGGCAGCAAGGAATTATTATCAATCACCATATACGTATATAGGGGTCGAATTATGTAGTTCTCATTGTCTGAAATATTATGGCACATCTGTAAATATAACATCTTCGTGCTTCTCCTAAGAAGGTAAAAGATTGAACAAGCATGTAATATACTTGATATGAAATATATTTTAAAACTGGAATGATATTCCTTCGAAGCCAATTGTATCACGTCTAGTCCACATAAATCTATAATAATACTTACGACACATAAATAAATAATGTTAAATTTGATTATATTCTGAAGAAATATCATGACTCCAATCTTGAATCTCCTCTCTGCCCTTTTTGTACCGATCTCCAAGTTCTCCAAAATTAACTAGAGAACACATGGACTTTGAACCCAAATCTTCAAGATAATAATAATATTATGGGACATATTTTGATCTGCAAAAGGTAAAAGAATAAATAAATAATCACATGAACATGAAAAAGAAATAAGTAACCTCTGAAGACCAAACAAAAACTAAAAAACAAAATTCACAGCTTTCAAATATCAACATGAGCAAAAACTCTGACAACTTGAGTTGTTGATTCGTAATTAAACTGTTCAGAAGATTGATATTCTTCTATCAGAATTCCACTTAGGAGGGTTCTAACATTAACCATTCAGGAGAATTTCTATCTTCAACCTTCTAGGATATTGATATTCTTCTATCAAAGTTCTATTTCACCCGTAATCATATAAGACTTGTAAACAATATTGGACTAGTTGTTTTTATTATTGTACTGTGATAGTAAACTATATTTTCAAATTATAAACCTAAGAGAATGAATTAATAATGAAATCAAGAAACAATATTATTGTAATCTATGTATACATTAAGCTTTTGTTTTTGTCACATGATCAAAAGTTCTAAAATTTAATAAACAAATTGTCTCTTAACTAAGACGCTATATTTCAGTTACAAAAAATAGGATGTTATATTTTAGTTAGACTCTAAATTTCAATTAGCAACCTATCTTATGATAATCTGCCAAACCACGATGAGAATCGAAGCGAGTAAAATGTACATAGCATTAGCAAACAAGAAAAAGGAATACATGATTCAAAGCTTTTATAGATAAATGGAGCATCAGTTAATTCACAAGTCTTTAGAGAAAATTAACAGGAAAAAAAGCTTAAAACAATAACTATTAGAGACCAAAATGAGGATAAATTCCGATCTACAAGGAAGAAGTCCTAGAAATACCTTCAGTGGAACTATTTGCATCTTGAAATTAAATCTAAACACTTACCTTGAATTACATTAAATCCAGCTATTATCACCTTCAGAAGTCGGCGATGCAAACGCATTGCCCAAGATGAAATTCCACCTAGTGATGCCGCAAATGACCAAAGGCAGCAGATTGAAAATCGAAATCGGAAAGTGAAACAAATTTACCTGGTTTGGATTAGAAACTAGTTCATTTGTAGGGTGAAATTGCAAAAAGAAAAGGATTTGTCATTTGAGAGGCGGGATTTTTGAGAAGACAAATTGTACTGGCTCGTATCTGAAGCAAACGCCATTTGTTAACCATAGGAATCAGTTTTCATTTAAGCTGAGCTGAGGCGGAAACTTAAATACTGATGTCATTTGTTTATTAGACAAATAGCAAAACGGACAGGAAGAGGGGACAACGGATCTCGATCCCAAGAGAACACTGATATTCTATTAATATCTTATAGTTAGTTAACTTTTTGACTATGTGGCATTCAATTTTTATAAATTTTGCCTTTGAAGATGTTCTTTTTATTATCCATTGTGAATTTATGATCCACGAAATCTATTTCTATTTCAATATGAAAAACAAGTAAGTGAGAATAAATGGTGAAAAATGAAAATTTTCTTTGTTACCTGAACTATCACCATTGATCCATATGTTAGTTATCCACAAAATAAGTACATACAGTTGGTTTGACCTGATTATTACTATATATATATATATATATTATCTTTCATTTTCCTTGTTCATTGTCATCTCTTTTTTAGATTGATCTTTAATTGAGCCCATCAGGAGGTAATGAAACCAACCGTTGGTTTTAAAATATTTTCATTTCTAGAAAAATAAAATGAAATTGATTTATTTTAAAGTCAAGTTACATAGTTGATGTCAATTTTCTAAATATATTTGAATCTCAATAAAGAAACCTAACAAATTAGCTTGAACCCATCAAAAGCCTTAAACATTTTAGGTTTTGAAAATAAATGATATTGTAGGCCAGTGTTGTGTTCAAAGTAGGTGAACGTCTTTCATTCAAATATGACGACAGTCTGGGGGGGCCGGGGGGGGGGGGGGGGGGGGGGGGGGGGGGGGGGGGGGGGGGGGGGGGGGGGGGGGGGGGGGGGGGGGGGGGGGGGGGGGGGG
>CAVNYN010206092.1:0-26034 GCA_963692815.1 Nyctanthes arbor-tristis | reverse complement strand
AGTATGGTGGAGATAGGGAGTAGCCAACCCAATCCCCGGCCACCCCCGTTTTGGTAAAGATCCAACTTTTTACCCTTTGAAAAACTTTTTAAGTGTTTCGACTAGGGGTCATCAAGTTTCGGCTACCCTTTTGACCATCTTCTGGCTACGCCCTGTATTCGAGTTGTTTTGCTGATCATATATAGGTGCCCCCTAAGAAAGAAAAAATAGAATAAAATAAAAGTGCACTACACATAGAAGACCTTTTGCTCTATATATGCTTGATTGAAGCAAGAATCTTTTTGAAATTATGGAAATCTATTGAAAACTATATATTGCCAAAATGTTTTGAAGCACCAACAGGCACCTAGCACTATTGTCCTTAGGAGTTGAGATAAATGACCTTAATGCATAAGATGTAAGGCAAACCTTTTCATTTAAAAAAAAAAAAAATGTAACATTAAATTTCTCCTTTGAACTGACTGAACATGTAGTATAAATATATTGCTTATATTGAACATAAGAATCACTAATGAAGCACAAAATTGCAAAATGTTGAGAAGTCACTAGATTTTCCACAAGAGTAAATTTTGAACTTTTGATTGAAATGATGTGTATTTCTCTTCCTCCTTTACCTTTCCCTTTTTTTCCCCTTTTTTTTCTTTTTTATTTTACTTCAATTGTGAATTTCCCCATCACCATGGTATATCACTATTAATCGGACCAAGCTCTAACTGATTTGATTAGATTTGTTTGTGAAAGAGAACCTGTTTGGGCCAGGTTTATTATCACAAGGACAAAATTTGTCATATTACCTTTTCATCCTGGACTTCTAGCTTGCACATCATCCCAAAACACGATCTCTTTGATTGATTAGGGACTTATATTGCCTTAATCACCGTGATATTTTATTTTGTTCTGCTTTTTCAAAATAAATCTACTGCATGTTCCCTACCCTTCATATGATTAGGGTACCCCCAACATATAATTCTGGCATGTCTAGCTATAAAGAGAGATTTTAACTATTGTTTTTGGATTATTTAAACAACAGAAAGTTCTAGTACACAAGTTGAAACAAAACTTTCTGGCATCAATGTCGTTATTGGAAGGTAAGTCATCCTAATTATTAATTGTGTTTCCACATTTTAATAGATATGGATCTTAAACTTCGATCTTTTTGCATCTTGTTCGTTAGACAAGGCGAGTCCTGTGACACGGTATGCAAGTCAAATGGACAATCTTGTGTGCCCAACAAACTTGCGTTACTTAACCAGTGTGAAATGTAAGCTTAATCTTCTGATCTGTGTTTGTTGTATTCAAGCTGAAATTAATATTCGATCCCTTGTTCTGTGCTGGTTTTGTGTTATTAGTTTTTTAAGCATCTCTTTGCAAATCTTGTGCGCCTTGTTGATGCTGTGCTGAAATTATAATCTTGGCGTATGAGAAATTAATATAGGTGGGTTATTTCCTATTTGACACTGAATACAAGTATTCTCTCTCATTATCTGCCTATTTCTTCCTTCTCTCTTTCTTCTTTGTGCCCCCCCGTTGTCACATTATATTTTCTCTGAATTCGGTTTTCTAGTATTCCAAAAAGATCCTCATAATTTGTCCTTCACATGTCTAGCTTCTGTAGCGATACATGAAGTGGATTCTTATGGAGCCATTGGCTCTGTATAGTATCCATTAATGTTGTTTTCATATCCACTAATTGATGGATCTTGAATTTTAGAACTTTGATTTCATTATGTTATTTACAGCATGCAAAAATATATGAGCTGCAAAGGTGCCTGTTTGGAAAGCATGGGCGCTGACCAACCGGCTGAGGTTCTTGATGATGCCCCAAAAAAATTGGTATTGTTTCTACCTCTTTTTTTTTTTTTTGTGAAAAAGTTTCTACCTTCTAGTTATGAAGTTAATGATTGATATTGTGGTAGCATCTGCTTCAATTCAGATAAAACACCAGCAGCAGAGAAAATTTCTATTTTTGGATTCCTAATATCATTTAGAACCCCCGTATCTTGAAAAGCTGCAAGTGGCTTCGAGAATGTTATTATATCTTTAAGGCTTCTTCGGAAAAAGAAGGAATAATGGACATTTTTGTAACTTAATTCCTTTTCCTTCTGATAGTGCACTGTTTAGCTACAAACATACTCGTCCCTCGATTGTTTCTTCTTTTTCCTCTAAATCGATCTCTTGCCTTCTTAGAATCCGGGTGCTTGCTTATACACAAAGATGCAGTCTCTGCTTTCTTGTGAAGGTTCACATCAGCATACAAGGAGGCTTTGTCCATGTGCCTAGGACCTTTATAAGGTATGTTCTAAGTCACTTGTATCCTCAAATGCTAGCGTGTTTCTGAATCAAATTTTGCCTTTTGTTACTATTCTCTGTCAATGGACTTTGCCCAGATGAGAACACTTTCTGTATTAACAATGATTTGGCTCCATGAGCTTGAACGGTTCTTTTAAGCACACTTTTCAAGTTTCATTTTAGCCGAAGTTAGACTGACAACGACAACAATGTCACAGACAAACACTTGAATGAAGACCTATTGACATGTATCAGAGGGAGAATGTCACCAGTGAATGCCGGGCATATTGGTGATTGGAGTTGTATAAGTCATAGAGCATGTTATTAAGTTACGTGCTATCTTTGTAACTCTAGATGTAAAAGGCGATGTTCGATCTAAAGAAATGTTGTTACTATATGATAGCACTAGTAATTAATTGTTTGGAATACAAAATCCGGACCAAGCTTTGGATTAAATTTTTGTAGGACTAGACTAGAAAACGTTCTCTTGAAGCTAGTCGGGAAGTCTGCAAATATGCAAAAATTTTAATATACCCCTATACTCATGTGACAATACATGTGTGGTTAATTTAAAAAAGGCTGAGATTTATTTTAACCACTAATATATTATCACATGGGACAGGGGTATATTAACATACTTTCACGAGGTATACTAAATTTTTTGTGTAAAGACGAGGTCGTAATTGTTAACCAACCCATTTCCAGATCTAGTTATCCCTAATGTATCATAATTCTCAACTTCATTCATTAGATAGAGGCGGAGGGGTGCCCGGTTCACTCTTTTTGGAAGGACTCCCTCGTTGATGTTTTACACTCAGATTGTTAATTTTTCAACTAATTATTTTTGCTATAGTAAACCAACAAACATGATCTCTTTTCCGATCAATAAATATTTTAAAGTGGAGCTAAGGCCCCTTGTGTAGTCTATGCATTCAAGTGGGTACTCGCCTTCACAATGTTAAAAAAGAAAAATTATTTTAAAAGTAGATCTTTGGCAATTGTACAGTGAAATCCAATTATTACGAAACTCATAAATCAAAAGTTTTTCTTTAGTGCTCACGACTTATTGGTTTCTATCCTAAAGTGTTCAAATAATAATAATAACAAGAAAATAAAAACAAAACAATATCAATTTCTTACAAAGTGTTTGGCAATCCACTCAGATTATAATCTGGATTATAATCTGTCACACGGTATCATTTCATTAATTTCACTTTTTTTCAAAAAATCAAAAAGTAAAAGTCAAGCTGCAATCTTTCAAAGTGTTTGGCAACTATCTAGATTATAATTTACTACGTGACATTATTTTATTAGTTGTTTTTTATAAAAAATTGGTTAATTTAACACTAAAATTTCACCTGAGGTCACTTAAGTTGGAATTAGATACAATTTGATCCCTCAATTTACCATCGCAAGTTATGAGGGCATAAAGTATAAACTTTGCACAAGAGAAAAGATCAAATTGGTTATAACGACTTTAAAAATTAAAATATATATATATATATACACACACACATATATATAATATCTTTTATTTAGACTAGAGACTGAATGATAATTTCTTACTGAATATTAATTAAATAGATAACAAAAATAAACTAAACTTTTAAATAGTAATATCATTGATAAGTTAAAAAAAAAAAACTGTCTAGACATCGCTTTTTACCAATTCAAATTGATTTTAGCACATTACCTCTTGTACGGTATAATTATGAATATCACGAGAATAAAAATAAATTGAACTTTTAATTCTTTAATATTTTGATTAACTAAATAGATCGTCCATAAACACATTGTTAGTTGCCACTGGGACGGTTTGATTCCCACTATGGTGATGAATAAAGAAAATTATAATGAGGTGAAATGTGCAGATATAATTGAATTGTTATCAAATCAGTGGTAAATAAAAGTATGATGTGAAAATGAGAATCAAACACCCAAGATCATTTGAGGCTCTCCTTAACAATTTTTATTATGTACGCAATGATGCAATTTTATAGTTAAAACTTATAAATATATATATGAAAATCTTCAAGCACTTCTCTCGAAGGTGCACTTATATATATATATTCACGTATTTTGATTCCTATGTGCACTGATGCGAACAAGGAAAAGTACAAAACAGTCTGATTTTTGTATGTTTGTGCATAGTTGACATCTCCTTCCACGTTCTGAAAATGGATGCCAAAAGAAAAGCCAGCCAGTAGTTCAAAAGTTGCCCATTTTCATTACACTCGCTGCAAGTTTCAACTCATACACAGATGATCAATATCAACCCTTTACCAATGCTTAATCATATAATAATAATTTTTTTAAAAAAAAAAAATTACATGTCACCAATTTTTCTTTTAGCGTGTAGAATAATAATAATAATAATAATAATAATAATAATAATAATAATAATAATAATAATAATCCTCAAAAGCTGTAATTTGGTTTGAAAATTCTGTTTCTGAGGCCACTCAACCTTTCATTTTTCTTCACTTCTCCTTCTGTAATTGCCTCTTCCTCTGCTTTTTCCTCTTCATTTCCTTGGAATGCTGGGTGGGTTAAGATGCTGTTAAGCAATTGAATCCCTCTGAGCGCATTCGTCAAGGGCAAGTGTCCCTCCGGGGTATTTTCGTCCATTTCCCAGATGAACTCAGTGGGGAATGACTTGTAATTGTACTGTTCAACTTCTGAAGATTCAAGCTTTTTCATCCAACCAACTTTGATGAAGAATTTGGTAAAATCCCTGCTCGTTTTCTCCCAAATCTTCTTCTGTACACTGTACCCAAATTTGTTGTCACTGTACTTCTTCCACAATTCATCTATGGCTCTAAGGTCAGATTCTTGAATGAACTGGCCTTCGGAGAAGAAAACGTATCCACGTTTCTGGGCTGCTTCTCCGGCGAGGACAATGAGGAGGCGGCGGGTTTCCTCATCGGCTTCCCGGAAGTTCTTCGAGGATAAATGCTGCCCGAGGACATCAAAGGAAACGGTATTTTGGGTAGTGCTGCTGGAGGAAGTGGCGGCGGTGACGGCGGAGGAGGAAGAGGAGGAAATGGCAAAAGTGGCGGCGTGGGAGAGAGAAGTGGTGGCGGAAGTCGTGGTGAGTTTGAGGAAGAAAGAATAGGAAGCGGCGGTTGTTGGGTGGCAGTCTATGGAATGGCGCCTCCGGAGTGGAGTTTTGTGGCAAATGGAATTCCAAGAATTGGTGGCCATTACAAGGAGAGAGAAAGAGAGAGAAACAGAGTGGATTATAGAGAAAGAGAGAACCTGGGGATGATCAAGAGAAGAAGAGAGCGGGGAAAAGAATGGAGTATTGGAGGGAAGTGTGGGGGGTGGGGGGCTTGATTTCATAGATAAGAAATGAGTGAAGAATGAAATGAAGATGTCATCAAGAAAAATATAAAGCAGGAATGCCATTGGTTGTACCGGGGTGACCGTGGATACCCTATCATTATCTCTAGCGTGAATCCAAAAAGTTTATATGGTTGGACGTTCGACTTGGACAAGGTTAATAAGTATGGAATAGTCGGTAATCCAATGAAACTATCAAGTCTTGGTGCTTCATTTTAAAAAGTTAACATATTAAAATGAGTGAGTATTTAATAAAAGTGGCCAGTAAGGAGCGCAATACTCAAAGAAAAAATTGGTGTATATTTGAGAAAATCTCAAGAGTGTACGAACTCATTGGAGTAGTTATAACTCTGATACGATATCAAATCTTGGAGTTCTATTTTAAATATTAACCTATTAAAAAGAGTAGTTGTAACTCACCAGATGTTTTGTAACGATTTTTGACTAAAAATAGTTAATAGGTATATTATTATATGGTGTTTATTGAACACTATTTTATGGAGTCTAATGTATTATGTGACAAGTGTCCATTGGACACATTAGAAAATGATAATCACATTCTCCCCTAATATATCCAAATTTCAATGAACACTTGTCACATAAATACATTAGATTTCATAAATAGTGTACAATAGACACAATAGAAAAACTAATAATTAATATATGACATGGGGCACCAGTGACCACCTGGTTTTAGGAGGAAAAAAAAAAAAATATATATATATATATATACACACACACACATACATATATATATGAAATAAGAGAAAGGTGTCTGGCAAAAATTTTCCCACCTATTGTCGGCACCGTAAGATTGTTGATGATGTCATTTTATTAAAAAAAAAATTTGAGTTCTTTTTAATTTTATTATTATTTCTGGTTTTTTCCCTCACTCACTCAATTGTAATCAGCTCAATATCTCTCTCTCTCCAATCGCCAGTTGTTTTGCTTCCTTTAAACTCACTTCTCTAATTGATCTGATATCCTCCACTCACATTTTTCCGTCCAAGTTCTATAATTCCTTCCATTATTATTTCCCCAATTATTCGTGGGTTACTGGGATAAAATCGGTGCCTGGCAGCCGTAATCCTTTGTTTCTTATTTATTTTCATTCCATTGTCGATTACCTTTTTTTTTTATTTGCTTGATTCCTGATAACCTAATCTTTTATGAATCGAATGAATCATTCCTTTTAATCCGTCAGCCAATTCGTTGTCCCATTTTATTCGCTTCCATGGTTATCCTTATTTCATGGATTCAACCGATGTGGAAGTTCTTTCCTATTCCTTTTTAGTTTTGCCTTGATTCTAATATTCTTATATATTTATCCTTCCCTACTCCCCATATGTCATAAGAGAGGTTGTTCAAAATGACTGTGTTAAGATGCATCCCTCGTCTGCATACTTGATCAGATTAATTGATTTTATCATTGAAGATTTGGAGTATAGAGAATAAATATGTTTGATGCAAAAAGGAGCCGACTTCCATGTACTCTATGGAATGAATTTGTAGATACGCTTACCAGTACTTTTGAAACTTTAACCAACAAACCTGTTGTCATAGTGTTGTAGATGTGTTGTTCAAAGATGTTTCATGATAACTTAATAACAATCATTTTTTACGTTCTACATGTAGATTGTTTTTATGTGTTTACTTCATGTTATCTTATAGTATGTAACTACTCATTTGCAGGTGACTTTGTTTTGTCAAATACATACCCCTGTTATCAAGGTCTTTATGAATTGGAATATACATGAAATGCGATCACGGTCGTCGGCATCATTTCTTTAGCAAACAAAGGGGTCATAAAAGTGTCGTAATGATGTCTATTTCCTCTGCACTTTAACCTACTTAGTTCCAACAGCTCTCACTTTTCTTCACTAATCAAAGCGTTAACATAAATACTCCCCAGTATGATGCTTTTTTTTTTCTTTTTTGAGTAACTTTAACAAAGTTATTTAGAAAAGTATAATTGTGATACACTTATAGGTTGTTTGAAGTTATTTATCCGAATTGAATTATAAAGAGAAATTATAAATAGGTGAAATGAGTGGTGTAGATTTAATATATGTTTGAAATTTGTGGTTATAGATGAAAAGTAATCAAATCAGTGGTCAAATCAGTGGTAAGTGAGATTATAAAGATAAATGATAAAGAGGATCAAACACCCCCTTAGATGAACTTTCTTTGTTGTTTCTATTTAGATTTACTTAGAGCACATTAAAATTTTTAATCTTGCTGCAACTTTTTCCGCTAGAGTACTTGAGTTGACATGAGATAAGAATCGCGAAGGGTTGCTACTAGCTAATGAATATCCGTTCCCTTTGCCAACAGATTTTTTTATTTGCGCAATTCAAAAGCCATAAATTAACCAATTATTTGAAAATGAATTAATACATAGACGTATAAATGCAATTTTTTCATATATTGGTAAAATTGTGAAGCCTAATGATGAGTTCTCTTTTATAGCAAGCACATTGGTTGTAATGATAGGAAATTGATAAGATGACTATTATTGCACATCCGTGGTATGCATACAGTGTTTCGAGAATTGAATCTTTCTCATATGATATTATTTTTTTGTTCGATGATGAGATTTGTTATACATGTACAATTGTATGTTTTCGTGTGCTTTATACTTGGACATGTCGTTTATTACAAGTTAATTTGTACTTAGTCAATAATTGGAATTATAACGGTTAGTCAATAGGTATTACATATGCGCACGTAGTATTTTGTGTTCTATTGCATAGGTAAAATTTTTAGACTCGATTGCTATGTGCATTTACCAAAGACAAAAAAATTATACGTTTCTGATAGTTTACTATTCAATATTGTTAATGCAATCATATTTATTGTTGTACATTGTTTTTACAATTCCCATGCAACGCACAGGTGAGAAACCTACAAAGTGTTTGGCTAGCATCTAGATTATTTTTTTATATTATAATCTGCTACACGATATCATTTAAGGTCCGTTTGACACCCGTTATAATCAAGTTTGTTTATAATTTGACATAATTACCACATGATTATTCAATTGAAATTGTGAAAATCGTCACGTGTCAAAGTTTCAAATGCAGATTTCAAAAAAATTGGTTGTAAGAGTGACGGCTTGGTGGGCTATCTTGAATTCTTCTAGGCTTTTACGTGAGTTCTGTCAATAAAAGACAAAAATGTGTTATAATAACTTTGGTTATAATTAAAAACACATACTCTTAATTGGTTTCACTTTTTTCAAAAAGTCAAAAAGTAAAAGTAAGCCATAATTTTTAAAAAAAAAACTAATAAAATGATGCCACGTAGTATATTATAATCCAACAATTAATCCAACTCCTTGCCAAGTTCACAAACTTGGGCTACAAGCGGATCAGATGGATGGGTGAGTCGCTTTGGGCTCCTTCCAAATCCATTTCTGATTGGGACTACTTTGGTCTTTCAGTTGAGTAAATTGGCGCAAATTCTCTAACGTTTTCATTCCGTGCGCATAAGTCGTTTCTTGATTAAGAATGCAAAAATGCTACAAAGTATATTTGTATATTTCTCTATCCTGCGTTTTCTTTTTCTTTTATTAAAGCTTCAACCACACTTTTGTTAATGCTACGGTTACCATTTAAAACAATAAACAAAATCATTTGTATTTTTGCATTCACATAGAAATATATAAGATTGATTACATTCCACAAAGTTACATGTCATTTCATTAGTTATTTCTATCTTTTTGTAATTGATTTAATACCTATTTATCTTTAGAGAAAATAATTTACAAATTATATATGTCTTCATTGTTTTACCACAGTTGATTATAAGAGTATAAATGTGAAGAATACATATATTAGAACATTGATATATAGGTATTAATTAATGAAATTCAACAAAACAAAGTTTTTGAGACGCAAGCCTTTGATTTGCTCTTTAACGCCATCAACTGAAAATTAAATAATAGTATGTACTTTATGATAAAATAAAATAAAATTAATTGTAGCTTAGATATAAGTCTTTAATTATAGAATAATTTCCAACATATCATAATAACTACATGTATTGTCAAATTGATCACTCCCAGTATGCATCTACCACTAATAATCCCTGCTATATAATAAGAGTGAACATGTGGCCCCATTGTCGTCCACTATTTTGTCTCTTTGTGCTCCTCTTTTTATTATTTTATTTTATTTTATTTTAATACTTTTGCCTTTCCTCTTTGAGTGCGGAAACAATCCTTATTTTCTAGATTGCAATTTTTTTCTATGGTTTCAATATACTTATTTTCTGTTGAAGTTTAATTATTCTTGATTGATGTACCACGAATCTATTTCCTTCAGGATTACGCAGACATGATTGAAATATTGATCCCTTTTAAATGTTTTTCCCTTTAGTTTTTTTGTAGGCATTAATATTTTTTTTCTATTGATGTTATTCTTTTGCCTTTTAAATGTGATTATCTTTTACACTTAATTAGAAGATGAAGAGGAGAGGTCAAAACTTTCCAAAAATCATTCAATGATTGTTACATTGTTACTTAATGTTAGCATGCACATCCAATATGCGAGTTGAGTATTGTGGTTTTCAAGTTATTTGTATATTACACAAGACGCATGTTAGCTGAAACGCGAGATTTTTGTTTTCTTTTTTTTTTCCCCCTTCTTGTTAAACTTTTCTTCTTTTTTATTTTTGTTTTAACGTACCAAAAATTTGTTCCCCTTTCCGATGAATTATGAGGTTGCAAAATAGATATGGAAAAATATAGTTGCTACAATGAGAAGTGACCGTCACATGCGACACACGTGCCGTCACTATAATAATAATAATAGTAATAATAAAAGCTTAGTGACTGCCTCACCTTAATTGCCGCAAGCCTGCAATTGCCATTCAAGTGATGGAGATGGCAAAGAGTTTTCATCAAATGCATGATATCTCAAGGAAATTTTGAAACTAGGCGTCGAGTTCCGTAATGGTAAATCAGTATAGCATTACTTCTCCAAGTTACACATCACATCATCTCTTTAGTACTTGATATATATATATATATATTTTTTTAATTTATAGTATTTCCGTTTGATCTAAATTGAGGAATGGATATCTATAGAGCTATTTACTTGGCAGACATTCTTATCGAAAATTTCTAAAGAGAGGCAACCTCTCCTCTTATATGATCGTCCAATAACAGGGGGCCATGTGTGTGCAACCTCTCTGTAAGAGGAAAGGTTGCCTCTCCATAGCCGAACTGCATTCCTACCAGCGGCCCTCTTGGTCCTTTTTTTTCTTTTTTTTTTAAGGGTTAAACACATACAAATTGAAAAGTTACAATTCGCCCCACAACTATATATATGTATAAAACATATACAAATAGAAAAGTTACAATTCGCCCCACAACTATATATATATATATATATGTAAGTATGTTATAAAATAAAATAATAGAAAATAGAGAGAAAAGTTATAGAGAAAACTCGTGAATTGTATTTTTCATTCATAACACATGATATCTATTTATACACGTACAAGTTTGTTGTCCAAGAAAGACTTGGAGCACAAGTCGAGTAACTTGGAGTGGTGGCTAAGAAAAGTAACGCATGACTAGGGTTTCAGGGGTTTAATAGTCATTCACTAAATACAATAATTATTTATAACACTCCCCTTTGAATGCCTATTCTAATTATTTCACAAAAAAACCTCATTTGGGAAAAACCCTATGGGAAAAATATACCAAACTAAGGAGAAAATAATACAATCAGTTCTGACCAACTTGGGAGTGTCCAAGTGTTGCCTCATTAAAACTTTGCCAAAACCCCAATGGAACAAAAATTGATCGAAGGAAAAATAGTACAGTTGATCTCTCTGATTTTAGCTAACAATGGTTCTTGTGTTTAGCCATCCATATCTCTCAAATATCTTCATTAATACTTTGAAATATATTCTACTTTTGGCAATATCAACTCTTCAGGAGTTTATATCGAGGATTAATATCATATATGTCACAGATATTTACTACACAGATATTTACTATACAAAAAGTATGCCTCGTTAAAATATTACAACGAAAAAACCCAGTGAGAAAAAATTCAAGTGAAGGAAAAAGAGTACATTATTCTTTAGATACGTTATCAATGTTGCCTCGTTAAAAACCTTGCTATGAAAAACCCATTGGGATAAAATCTTAGTCAAGAAAAAAAAGAGTATAACGCGTATCTCCCTCATATTAATTAGCAATGTATACAAGAACTTTTAGTTCTTTATATGCCCCATTCAATTATACCAAGTCCTTTTGGGATTTTATCACATTAATGATATATTTTCATATATTGTCAGTCGAATGAAACTTCAGGTTTCAATAACATCCACCACTATTTAGTGCTCTTTTAGCATGAACATCGATTATTATATATTGACATTATAACAATGTACAAGACTGTCTTTCTAGATTGGCTAATATTCAATGTCAGTAATTTTAATAAAATTGATTCATCATCCTCGCTATTTATTGAGCTCATGAGCATATATAGTCGACTATTATTTCTTTTCAATTCCATCTGGTCTCAGTATAGACATAACTTATCGAGATCTTTTTATTTCAGTAATTTCAGGTACCTTAGCCTCTTTAGGCACTTTTTAATTAGTTATGTATATATACTCTTTTGGAGTATATATGCCTCAATATAAGACAATTACAGATATCTGCTCCATATTCTTTTATAGATATTTATTTTGGAATCGACCACATCATGCTTCAGGCATGTCATTAATATCTCAAATCATCTTATATGATTTTATATCAATCCAAGATGGAGCATTTAACATAGTATATCTATTGGTAATTATGCAGTCAGTAATCTGAAATGCATACTATTACAAACTTTGAGTTTGCATTATACATGCGGGGATTACAATTACGCATTTCATATATTTGTTATCAATTCTTTCCTCTAATGCTGAGAAGACTGTTCAATTTAAGAAATAGTCAAAAAAACATGATACAATATATCATCCTTCATTGATGAAACATACAAATAACGATTCAAATTCATCGTATATTCTCAGCATTGCAATAATATCTATCTTAATACGCGAGGTGGAGCAACTACACATATCACACTTATCAACTTTAGATGGAGGCTTCTGACTGTAAGTCAAATATAAGAGATATCATATATTCTATTAGCATGTTATAAGAATACTGTTGTAAGTGAAATATCAAGATCACTTAAACACAAATGATTTCTTCTCAATTTGGTGTAGCAAATAAATTGAGGCATATAATATTACTTTGCTAACCATAAGCAATTAATATCTCAACCAATATGTGAATAATTAATAACTCTAGTGGATCCAAATTCATATAATATCTAGAAGGTTCATAAGGAGGGTAAGTGGGTCCACACGGTTCACCCTAAACATTTCCAATCATATTTGCAACTCAGCTAGTGATATTTCCAATCAAATTACATGAGAACTTGCAGCACACGAGAATTCTTTTAAATGGAAGAACCTTCTATTCTTCACATGATTCTCGATAGTTCTTATCATCAACAAACTGAGATAGTTTAACCGATCGTGTCAAATAATAAAATTTTCATAATATTGAATTTCTGGTTCAATATAACAAGTAATGTACTTGAATAATACAACCAAACCTTTTTAAGTAAGAGACGTCAAATTCTCAAGTAAAGGCATGTTACAAGGGAGAATACTGATGATAGATGATTGACTTTATACAAACCATCACTACAGCATGTAATGCGGCGTGATCCCAAATAGAAGTTGGGAGTTTTGTTTTTATAGACAACGGTCTAGTAATTAATTGAATATATTTAATAAATAGTTCTGCTAAACCATTTTGAGTGTGGACATAAACAACTAAATATTCAACCTCAATTCCGATTGCCACGCAATAATCGTCGAACGCTTAAGATCAAAACTCACCAACATTATAAAGAGGAATTTTCTTGATTGAAGAATTGGGCTTTTTAGTTCTATTATATGAGCAAGTAGCTTGGCAAACACTGTATTTTTAATAGAAAGCAAGTGAACATGAAACCATCTAGTAGAAGCAACAATCAAAATCATAAATTAATAAATGGTTCACATAGTGGGTATATCAACCTATATATATTTCCATGAATTCTTTGCAAAGAAAATTGGAGATTCAATATTATCCTTCATACAGAAAGGTTTAATGACTAACTTGTCTTACTTACATGCAGCACATGGGAAACCATTTGCTCAAAGAAACTTCTAGTTTTTTAAATTGTACCTATGTGAATTATCTACTACATCATAGTTGCTTATGTATGCTCAAACATATCATGCCAAGATATAATACTATTTTGATCAACTAACTTTGGGTTCGTAGTATGGTTTATCTCAATTGCTTTTATGAATGTATAATACATTTTAGATAGTAGTGCTGAGAATTTTTCTTTTATCTGTTTTCGACCAGATAGAAGTGAATTTGTGTAAAAATGTTATTATCCTTTTACATTATCTCAATGCAATATTCATTGGATATCTTTAAAAGATCAGCAAATTTCTCTTGAATTTGCTAAAATGCATCATCAATATACAATTTAGTATTATTTGTCAAAGTAATATAAGCTATTTTGGAGCTTTTGATGATATTTGATGTACTTGATATATAATATTAACATTAGTTTCAACTAGTGTTAATTCAGAAAGTACTTTGTCTTGAACTTGATATATGATATTAATATTAGTTTCAACTAATGTTAATTCAAAAAGTACTTTGTCTTGAATAATGGTATACAAAGTTGCACTTATCGATATTTTCTTTTAGGTCAGCAAAAAAGTCAGAGACATCAAAGTAAGGACTATCATAATCAAGGAAATTAGTCTAAACTTTCCTTTTTCCCTTGATTGACTACTAGTTAGAGTTCCACGAGGTATTTTGCCGTAAGACAGGTATGTGCTAAATGCGCTTGATGCTCCCTTTTAGATGAACTATCATTATTGGATGATTTTATGCATCTCACTATTAGAGTTTTGCTCATGAGTTTTCATATGTCTTCATCCACAGTTCACAATAAGATGTTGCATTTGCTTCAGATAATACAATGAAACCAGTGGGGCCGACCTCATGATTTTTCATATATCATGTGGATCTTTCACAGTAAGGAACTCAACTTTGAGTTAGACATAATAACGAAGAAAACTAAACGCTTTTATATGTGTTTCTTTTTTTTTTGTTGTCTTACCAAAGTCACTTGAGATCAAATGAACTAAAATATCAAGGGCCCATAACAAATAATTATTGCCGATATGTCACGTGCAACTAACTAAAATTTGATGATATTGACTATTGGTATAACTTTATGATATGTAAAATTATAAATTCAATATCAACAAGATATTGAATATTTATACTCTCCTTCAAGGAGTATTATTTCAGATATCACTAATATCTATAGCCATCAAGACATATACTACTTCAGAAGCATAGTAAATTATATTTTTGAAATTAATTTGGGTTATTGCTACTCCATGAGCAATAGATTAATATTCTTCAAGAATATTAAATTACCAAATAAATTAGATCCTTAAATCCAATATAAATTGCTTTTTAGAAGCATGTAACATTTTTCAGAATATTACAATTGATTGTGCTACTTCGGGAGCAACAACTTATTTAATCTAGCTAAAGTAATTAACTAAAAGTAAATAATACAATAACAAAAAAATAATGCATATAACAAAAAAGAAACACTTGCTTCATAATGATCAATATGAAATATTCTTCAAGAATATTTGTTTACTGTATTTTTTTGCAAAAAAATAAATATATAAATATCATATATCGTGCTCTTTAAGAGCACATCATATATAATTAGAATATGATGAGACCATGTTGTATTCTTCAAGAGTCACAATATATTAATCTTAACAATCTCCAGGGCTATTAAGAATTACGGAATCGTGTTTCTTCAGGAATTACGATAAATTTTATATGGCTTTTCTTATGTCAATCATATTCTTCTGAAATATGATATGTAATTGGTTCTTCTGAAATACCCACAAGAATAATATATGTCAAGACTTTTCAGGAGCCAATTATATTTTTCTGGAATATGGAGCATAAATTTTGATTCTTCATCAATCATAAAAGATAATATTTAAATCACAATAATCTTCAGGATTATTGATAGATTTTTGAACGGTCGTGTTTCTTCAGGAAACCACGATTAATAATATATATATATATATGGACTCTTCCAGAGCCAATCATATTCTTTAAGAACATAAGACATAATAGTGATTCTTTAAAAACTATAATAAATCACAAGAATAATATTTAGATCACAATAATCTTCAGGATTATTGGTGAACCTTTAAAGATCATGTTTCTTCTGAAAACAACGATAAATATAAGATTAAACGAAACACTCAAATAACACAATAATATATACATCATTCATGCACGGATGGAAATTACTAAACAATAATAAGTTAAAAACATCTTGAATAAAAAATCCAATTAAATTGGTTTGTGTTTTTTTGACAACCTACGAATGACCCTGAAATTTTTTTCAAAATCATTACTGCTATGGAAAATTGAGCAATTAAGACCACACAGGATACAAACTGAAAACAGTTTTGAGAAAGATAATCTTACTGATAACGTGTTATAAACTAAAAGAAAAGAATATAAAATAAAGAGAAAAGTTAGAGAGAAAACTCGTGAATTATATTTTTCATTCACAACATATGATATCTATTTATACACGTACAAGTGTGTTGCCCAAGAAAGACTTGAAGCACAAGTGAAGTAACTTGGAGTGATGACTAAGAAAAATAATGCACGGCTAGGGTTTCAGGAGTTTAATAGTCATTCACTAAATACAATAATTATTTATAACAATGTGCACATATATACATACATATATATATATATAACATTTGTCTTTCTGTTTTTCTAGCAATCAATTTTGAAGTCTTTCTTTCTTGTCGTCGATATTTGCTCCGACAACTTGAAAATCTTAAATCAGCCTTTACTAATGAGAGGCATCCCCCTTTGTCACATAGGGTGGCCGTACTAATATAGCTGAGCTCTACCATACAAGTGGGGACTACTCTCCCTTTCATACAACTCGCCAAGAGAAGGTTAATAAGTATATTTATTTGCCGGTATTGTTTTACTTAAAATCTTATGCAAAGGAGATAAAAGGTGGGTATTTTAACATATATCATGAGAAATTTACAAAACCAAAGTATGGCGAGAAATTCACAAAATCAAACCAGGTCCAATATTTTCAAAATTCCAGTATTTCCAGCAAAGCCATTTTTCATTTCAAAATTGGGGCTTTTCGAGAGGGGAAATCCTGTCCCCAAATTTGATCGGATTAAAGACAAATAATCGACAAAGAATCAATTGTTCCTTTGAAAAACTGGCGTGACTACAGACGATTTCGAAGTTGTTGCTCCGAGAAAATTAGATGTCATCATAGTGTATATAAATGATTTTTAGGAAAAAGGGAAAAGAAAATAGAAAGAAAAATTTACTGATCTTTTTATTTAAAACTCATTTTACTTTGAAATAAAAACTGGTGTAACCAATCGCATTCATATATTTAACAGGAGATGCACGTACAAATGTACTATACAAATCTTCAGAGTTCAATTACACTTAGGGTGTGTTTGATTGCATAAACTTTCCATGAAAAATATCAAATTTCTATCTAAATTTTAATTTTGTGTGTTTGATTCACAAGTGAAATGAAATTTAAATTTCATAGTACAATCTTATTAAGTATAGTTTTTTTTTCATTTTCTCTAGAAGACAATTCCCACCTCCCCTTAAGTAAAATGTTTTCCATGGAATTTAGAAAATATTTTCTTTTCCATTCTTTCATATATCAAACGCACTCTTAGAGTGTGTTCGGTTGTATATATTTTTCATCAAAAATGTCAATTTTCCATCTAACTTTCAACTTTTGCGTGTTTGATTCACAAGTGGAAATGAAATTTAAATTTCATAATACATCTTATTAAGCATAATTTTTTCCATTTTCCTTATAAATCAATTCCCACCTCTTCTAGGTAAAATGTTTTCCATAGAAATTGGAAAATATTTTATTTTCCATCGTTTCATATCAAGCTCACTCTTATTCTTTCTCTTATTTCTTATTAAAATGAATTTACAAACGAGAAGGTATGATTAAATTTTCTATAGAAATAGATCGGATACTGAATTTAGAGCCTAACCACCAATTAAAAATTTATTTCTAATTTAAAGCCCGATTTATTTATATAATCAGACAGCAGGTAGAAATTTATCAACCAAATTCACTGTTGGCTATACATTCATCCGATTAATTGAAAAATCAAAAATTCCCTTTAAAAAAATGAAAAGTCAAAAAGACAAAACGTACAACTCCTTAATTCGCGTGTTGTTGTACCTTTTAGCATTTGTTGGGATTAGTTAAACCACAGCTGAAGCGGTGCGCGGCTATTAAATACTTAAGTGCTAAAATGACATTGTACGTCATTTTTGAAGAACTCACAGCCAATGGATTGTCTAGATTTGGTTAATCGCAGGTTCCTTTCCACCTGTAGCCCGCCACGTGTTCCCAAACACTGTGACTTTAGCATAATATTTATTTATTTATTATTTTGTACTAATTAATTGTTAGTTTGGAAAATTACAAAAGGAAATGAAATTGGAATAATAAAAAATGTGCGAAAAACAGAGAGAAGCCTTGAGTGGGAGAATTCAAGCCCCATTTCTCCATTTTTTTTTTCATAAGAATCGAAGGTATTATTAATATTTATCTATTTTTGATAAAAATATTCATGAAATTAATTAACTTTTTTAATTTAGTTTAAATTTATTATTAATTGATCTTTAATTGAATTCATGATTATAGGAAATGAATTCAGTGTATATGTTTGTTTTTAACTCAATGCCAGCTAATGTTGTGGTTCAGATCAGGATCCAAACAAAAAAAAAAATTGATTATTGTTTTATTTGATTGGTGGGCTTGCGATGATTGATTAATGATGTTTGTTTTTGGGGTTTTAATTATGGAGAACCGATATGTTTATTGATTATTACACGGGTTTTGTCAGTTGTAAATATTCTCTGGTATCCATAGTTTTCAAGATTTTGCTTGAAACCACTTCGTTCAGGTGATCCTTTTAAGACAATTATGAGAGGCTGATCAGTTTGTTAATTGAATTTTGTGGTTTTTCTGTTCTGTTAGAGAATTACACTGTGAGACAGAACTCAGTTTGTGAATTTCATTTGGAATTTCTTACTGAATCTGGAAATCACTCTGGATCTCTAGTTCTTTATGGTTCTACTTGAGAAATTCGGGTTTTTGGGAGGTATTTTCTGGATGCCCTTCTTGATTCATGTGAGGATTTGTGACAGTAACTCTTGCAGAAACGGGGCTTGACAATTTCATATAATCAAGATGGGTGTTATGTCCAGACGAGTGATACCGGCATGTGGAAATCTCTGTTTCTTCTGCCCTGCAATGCGGGCACGGTCAAGGCAGCCTGTCAAACGGTACAAGAAGCTCCTGTCTGATATCTTTCCCCGGTCACAGGTAAATTTTTAACTTTGTTAGTTGCTTTGGTGACATCATCTAATTGTATATAGGCGGTGTTAATCACTACCGTTGATGTCCATTATGGGGAAATTTTGTTTTCAGTTCCTCTCTGGATATATTCAGTGCATCATAGGTGGGTAGGAGGATTAACTATGCTAAGGCTATTCCTTTCCTGAAGGCTACTTGTAGCTTTCATATGCTTCAGATGTTAAGTCGTTTATTAGTATGAGCAACTTGTGTGTGATTACGTTTAACATTATGTTCAACATCATAAATTGTTTTTCTCCAGGATGCTGAACCAAATGATCGGAAGATTGGAAAACTTTGTGAATATGCTTCAAGGAATCCTTTACGAATACCAAAGGTATGAACCATCTTTATATTTGGTTAGGGTTGGTATACGTGTACTTCTAAATGAGTTTGCAAGACCATCCAAAATAAGTTAAACACCTGCAAAGCATCAAAAATTTGCCAGAATAAATTTGCTCTCATTGTAAAATTGCAGGACTAGTTTCTAACCGTTTTCTTAATTAACCTGTTTGCTTTCTTAGTTAACTTTACCTTTTACCATGTAATGTGTTAGATTCTTGATTAAATTTCTCCCAATCAGGTATCACACAATATTTTTACGTTGTCTATCAAGTTGTTGAAGTCATTATTATAAAACAACTATCACTCATCTGCGTAATATTTGAATTTCAACACAAACTTGATTGGTTGTCCTCTAGCCTACCCTTAATCGTCCTTAATTTGTTGCAAATTGTCCAGATCGGAAGACTGATTACTTGGGGCAACGGTTCTACAAGGATTTGAGGAATGAGCAATTTGGCTCTGTGAAAGTTGTTTTGCTCATATATAGGAAATTGCTATTTTCATGCAAGGAGCAGATGTAAGTTTGGAATATTTCTTAACGTATTGGACTCCGTATGTAATATATCTGGATATGATATTACTGTTTATATATTATTTTAATCCATTGTACCTAATATTTTCTCTCTTCCCTACTGTTCATTAAGATATTGCTCTCGTCATTCTATCCTATTTATAAATGCCATGGAGCAGAAGTTAGATGATATTGGATGAAAACAAAATTCTTATTATGGTTCTAATGTCATTTCTTGCCGCAAACTCAATCCTGCTAATTTCTTAGGTGCTGCAAGGAAAATTGAGTTTCATCTTGATTTCGTTTTTGATTTCTGTACAATATGTGTTACTTCTGTCTATGTGCTCTATGGATCACACCTAAATGTGCTGCTTTTCATTTGTCACGCAGGCCCCTTTTTGCTAGCAGTCTTTTGGGGATCATACGAACTCTATTAGAAGAAACACAGCAAGTTGAAATGCAGACTCTTGGTTGCAGTACTCTTGTTGACTTCATAAACAGCCAGGTACATCTTCAATCAACAAGAAGTCTTATTTTGGATTTTTATTATCCTTCTGAAGAAAGGGAGTTATATTAACTCTTGAGTGGGTGTATGATTTTGATTTTCCGGAAATTGATTTTGTGAAAAGTGATTTTTTTTTTTTGGAGATTGTGTGGTTATAAAGTAATATGGGAGATGTGAATTATGATTTTTTCTGAAGAATTTGTGGTTGAAAACGAAAATTGGAAAGAATTGATTCTGAAAAGTCAACTCCACACCCGGGGGGGGAGGGGGCAGAAAAGGAGAAATAAAAGAAAAATCAATTCCATACCCTTTCAAAAAAATCAATTCCATACAACAAGTTATATGAGCAATTATTACATCTGACACGTGAACGGTACTAACAAAGTATCTCAGTGCTTGCTAGTTGACAGTAAAAACTCTAATGCAAAAGTATTAAACTGATTCTTGATGTTTTTACCAGTCAATTCATTTTTATGTGTTCTTCAAAGCAGATGGATGGTACTTATATGTTCAACTTGGAAGGACTTATCCAAAGGTTGTGTCAACTGTCCCGGGAATTTGGGGAGGATGAAAGTGCGTTGTGCTTAAAAGCAGGAGGAATGCAGACTCTGGCTGTCTTGGTATGATTTCTGTCTTTTGCCTTTATGCTTCAACTCCTGTTAGCTTCCGGAGCCTTTTTTTCCCTCATTGTTTCATGATTAGAAAGAGATTTGGTTTGTACATTTTTGGGGCTAAGAATCGTCAAGTGGTTGGCTACTTTGAGTCTCTCAAAGTATCCTTACTGATGCGGGAATCATGGCTGAGGTGGAATTCTGTAAATTTATTTCTTAATGATTTAAACAACATTTCTGAAGGAAATTGAGTCCTTCACGCGAATGTGGTATTGGAATGAAATTGAAGGTTACGCTAATTCATGCTAATGCCACCATGAATGGGCAGAAATGGGTCTAACAACTTCTTTATATTACTTATTCCCTTTTTATTAAATTAGTAGAATGGTTCCTGTTTGCAAGTGTTGTTTCCTTCTTATCCTGCATGCTGTTTATGATGAACGTTACAATAGGATTATTTATTTGTGAATATCAATACCTCACTTTGTATTAACTCTCTGGACTATTGTTTAACTATATCTTTAATATATAAACAAACCATGTGCTCATCATTATTTTCAATTAGCTTTATTTCTTGCTTTTGCTCTTATTTAATGTTCCCTGTTTACTTTTGAGATACTTAGACGGGTTACATTGTTGTCTTCCTCTTAAAACCCCCCCCCCCCCCCCCCAACAAAAGAAAAAAAAAAAAAGAAAAGAAAATCTTCGCTCTGAGTCAGTTTTACTTGTAATATTCACTTACGACTTTCATACTTCCTAATATCAATTTGCTTCTAGGTGAGGTTTATGGGCGAGCAATCCCACATCTCAATGGATTTTGACCATGTAAGATGCTTTTCTTCTGAAGTCTTCCTTGAGTCACTGTTTAAAAAATAAGGGTCTATGCATCTAGTCTTTGAATTGATTAGATTTCTGACAAATACTGAAGTATATGAATTTAGAATTTTGAACTATGATTCAAATCTGTTGTTTATATTCCTGATTTTCTTTATAGATTATCTCAGTGACTTTGGAGAACTACGCCGATCTCACAATTAACTCAGAAAATGATAATAAAGACTGCAGTAACTCTCAAATTACAGAGCAGAAGGTTCAAGAAGTAGTAAAAGCAGAGAATGGTGGCCTGTATTCCCCGGATATGAGCAAGAGTGTTTCTTCAGTATCAAAAATTTTTAGTGCTAAAACAGATTTGATGTCCGCAACGTAAGAAACTATATTATTCCTTGTAATTTGATATGCGTTTAGGGTATGACTTGTGCTCTTGACATCTTATTCGTTCACTGTCTCACAGGGACACAGCCAAGGGGCCCTCTTATTGGTCCAAGGTTTGTTTGCACAATGTTGCCAAACTGGCAAAAGAAACAACAACAGTTCGGCGTGTGCTTGAACCACTCTTTCATTGTTTTGACGCTGAGAATTATTGGTTGCCTGAGAAAGGACTTGCCTGCTCTGTGTTAATTTATTTGCAGTCCTTGTTGGAAGAATCAGGTTTATTCCTATTTCTATTTCATGTTTCAGTCTGTTACTTTTGTTATTATTGTTTCTTTCCAACTGATGTTTTCCATCTTCAGGAGATAAATCCCATCTGTTACTGTCTGTCTTGATCAAGCATTTGGGTCACAAGAATGTTATGAAACAACCTGATATGCAAATAAATATAGTTAAGGTTGCCACACAACTTGCGAGGAATGCAAATCTGCACTCTTCAGTTTCATTAACCAGTGCAATAACTGACCTGATCAAAAACTTAAGGAAATGCATACAATTTTCGGCTGAAGGGTCAAGTCCTAGTGATGGATATGATAAGTGGAAGCCCAATCTTCAATCTGCTTTGGAAAATTGCATTTGGCAACTGTCAGATAAGGTTTGTATGAGTCAGTAGGAACTCAGCATTACATGTTATTAAGTATTAACATGTGCTAGCTTTGTCAATAGCTTTTTTTAGTGTAACAAGAATTAGAGAAGTGCGAATGTTAAAAATATGTTCAGCGTGCTCTGACGTGAACATGTTGGGCGTGGATTGTATTTGTGCAATTGTGCTTCCTGTGTTTTTTGTCAATTATCCTGTCATCAGTTTCCCTCGGCTTTTCTGTTTCTGATTTCTGTCAAGCGTCAAATACGGTTGACAACATTTCTTGGCCTTCTACTGGATTATTTACATTATAATTTTCCTTAGGTCTAGATTTCCAGTAATCAGGTAATGAACATAGCAGAATGAAGCAGAAGCATTTCATTGATCAACCCCAAATTGCACTATGGATAAGGTCTAGTTTGCTGTGGTAGAAATTTCATTGACATTTAAAACAATGAACACCAAGGTTTTCCAAATCAATAAATAAAATTAGGCAGTCTTTCAGAAGCTTTTCTTCATAACAGTGTCATTTTAGCATCCTATTGTCTGTGAATCACATGTCACTGCGTTGGAATTTTGACCTGATAATTTTTTTTTTTTGGATTTTATTCTCTTTTTGTGAAATTACATTCTTGAAAATTTTCAACATGCTTCATGTTGGAGTTGTAGCTCTGAAGTATTCAGTTTTAGTCATTTTTTAAATATGTGATTGAAAAGTGACCTCCCTTGCTGTACACAAGGTTGATTCTTATCTAATATTATACACAATTTATAGGTTGCTGATGTGGGGCCTATTCTTGATCTTATGGCTGTGGTGCTAGAAAACATGCCATCAAGTGTCATTGTAGCTAGAGCAACAGTCTCTGCAGTATATCGAACTGCACAGATTATTTCTTCTGTTCCTAACTTGTCATATCACAAGAAGGTAATGATTTTTTTGTTTTATGTCCTAAGTACTTAAGGATCTAGGTTTATTTTACGGTTAATTCTTTTTACAGGTATTTCCTGATGCTCTCTTTCACCACTTGCTTTTGGCAATGGCTCACCCAGACCATGAAGCCAGAGTTGGAGCACATCGTATTTTCTCCACTGTACTTATTCCTTCTCTTAGTTATCCATGGTCTGTCAATAATGGAAACCCGACCCAAACTCCTTACCCTGGAATGCACCGGTTTTTTATGAAACTGAATACTGGATGTTTCACAATTGATGATGAAAGTGACAATGAATCAAAAGCTGGTGTTGAAGAAACAAGACAACAAAGTCAATCATATATCTCTGAGGGTGCTGTTGAAGATCGAAAAAAAGTATGATAAAACTTGTGCTTCTGTACTTCCACAAATTTATTCTCTTATGAGTATCACATGTAACACAGAATTATTTCTATGAAATCTCACTTTCATTTTCCTGATATCGTAGTTTTATCCTGCAGGAAAGGACTTCCCTTAGATTGAGTAGTCATCAAGTGAGTCTTCTTCTATCCTCTATCTGGATTCAGGCAACACTGGTAGGAAATACCCCAGAAAATTTTGAGGCAATGGCACATACGTATTACATTGCTTTACTTTTTACCCGGTCCAAGGTTAGCTCCTGCCTTTGACTTTTTCCTGTATTGATTCGTTAGTAACATTTTCTAGTTTTCATCCTCAACATTTACAGTTCTATGCATTCTGGTTTGCCAGTTGACATCACTCTTAAGTGGTAATACGTTCAGTATAAGAATGGTAGGTTGGAGAGGTTAAAGATGATGAATTTGAGAGAGAAGAGGTACTGAGTGCATCAAACTCTGCTGGACATTCTGACTGATGGGACAAAAATGGACTTGAAGTAACAATTGGAATGGTGGGGTTGCTTGGGAAACTTATAGGTTAGGAAATAAACTAAACATTGATAGAAGGGAAAATTGAAAGGAACTATTGGTTGTCGCTTTACGAGATAAAAAGATAAACAATAAAGTTGATGTTAACTTTTAGAACTTCGTCCTAGAGGGCATAGTAGAAAAAATTGGCTCTTTCTGTCTGCTTTTTGCCAATTTTCTATCTCCCACTTGTTGCACACCAGTTGCAGCATCAGGTCTAACTTAACTGTCAGGTGAACTTGAAATTTTTCTTAGATTTTCTGCCCATGATATTGGGTCTGATTGGGAATCTACTAGTGAAAAGTCTGTCTTCTCCACTGTGTTTTTGTTCTTTATAGTTTAGGTTTTTCCTCTTCTTCATTGCCTCTTTGAACTGTCTCACCTGCAAAATGTGGCTGTAAATTAGTAATATGCGAGATTTGGGATTCTAGATAGATAAGAAGCCGCAATTTGGATTGCACGAACCATGTAAAACAAAAAGGATGGGGTGACGGCTCAGCGAATTCTTGGAACTTTCGGTTTTACTTTTTGGGCCATGGCTTGTAATGCGTTGAGTGCTCTGTTTCTTTTCTAACTTTGTCTTTGGTCATCCTTATATATAAAAGTAAACAAGGGGATGGAATGGAACACTGAAATGGACTTGGTAGCTGGACCAGCCCCTGGTTTGATCCAGACCAATGGGCCAGTCAGTCTGTTCCTCTTGTCAAACTATGATTGGACCTGGGATGAATGACTGATTGTGAAAGTGGCCCAGTTGCCATTGTTTGTTTTGTGTATATCTAAGATTCTGTCAAAAGTTTTCTTTTTGCATAAGTTACAACAACTGGTTCATTTGTTTTAGAACTCTTTTCCTCTTTTCTAGATACCAAACTTTGTGGATAACAAGTACACAGAGTTTTGCTTGAATTAGCATTAGATTCACCTTTTTCCTGTGTCTGCAGTATATTCACTTTCCACACGTTGTATTTTGCCTCTGACATCATAAATAATTTCTCTTCAAGAATTCCAGTCACATGGCTTTGGTGCAATGCTTTCAATTGGCTTTCTCTCTACGGAGCCTCTCTCTGGAAAAAGAAGGTGGGTTGGAATGTTTGCTGAATATCATTAACAACTTAAAAGAAGAAATTGA
>CAVNYN010206091.1:0-14816 GCA_963692815.1 Nyctanthes arbor-tristis | reverse complement strand
TGTTTTTCGCCATGATGATGAGGCATGCATATTTCCTGGACACTAGGAGACATATAGAGGATGGGGGGAAATTAAGAGGGATGAGTGTTGTTCGAATTCGAGTCTCTTATCCAAAAATTTAAGCATCCAACAACGCCACAAATACAATTCATTTTTATTTTTTTACCGCAGCGCTACAATACAATTCTAACCCCTATGGAATGCATGTTAGATGGTGTGAAATGATTTATTCACGAGTAAATATATCTATAAAGTCATTGACACTACTCACTACAATACAAAAAGGGATTAATTTTTTTTGGCACTTGATATATTGGGTAATTAATAAAGGGGGGCTTGCTAGGAGTAGCTAGTTGGAATGTGGGATTGTTGTTAGGTTGAGAATACGATTGTGATAAAATAGTTGTTATCTGGACTTACTTCTGCTTATATTCGTATGCTCTTTATCTTTATATTGACTCGACAGTCCACACTTATTCAATGGTTTGTTTATTCTTATTTCTAAGGAAATTCTTCTCCATAGTGTTTCCTTTATTCCCTCTCATTTTTAAAGTTGACGGAGAGATGTTGATGACGTCATCACCATACCTACCTAATTTTTTTCTCCCCAAGTTTCCGTACGATGTGTATATAACTATATAATATGGTATAAAAAATTCCTAATTAATACGGGCGACTAGTTTTTTACATAATCTTTCTCAGTGGCGGAGCCCGTATTTTGGCACTGGGTATACACGAATTTTAGAAGTAAAAACTACCGAGAAATGATAATTTTCATTTCCTTTTTTCCCGTCCGAAACATGTTGCTGATGCTTTTTAAAATTCATTGACATTTTTCATGGCCTTACCCTTTTTATAATATTTATTTATCAAGTTTAAAAGAAATTGTCTTGTTACTAACTTATCACATAAATTATGAATGTGTTTGGCAACGATTTAAACTAGTTTAAAGTTAGTTTTTTAGAAATAGTGAGCTAATAAAATGATATTATGACATAAAAACTTAAATTAACTTAATTTTAAACTAATTTAAAATAGTTGCCCTGACTAATAACTTTAATTTCTCAGTTAGGAAACATTAAGTATTTTTTATTTTAATTTAATTTTAATATTGTTGAAAATTATGTGTTTCTATATTCGTATATATTATTGAAGAAAACTTTTCCCAAAAGCAAATAAAGATACATATATAAAACTAATTACCTAAAAGAAAAAAGTAAATGAAAAATAAATTTAAAAAACGTATAACATGAAATAACTACAATTTACAACAATTCATTAATATAAAAAAGAAGATAATGAAAAAACTGTAAAAAAAAGAAGATAATGAAAAAAAAAAAGAAATATGGGAGGTTACATGTGTAAATAATTGTTAAAGAGAGAGAGACGTGGATTTTGTGCCATAAAAGCTTTTCCCTTTCCCTTCGTCTTCCTCACCACTTCTTTGAAACCATTTCTGCAGAAAACACAAAGCTTCATCTGAAACGTCACAACCAAAAAAAAATAAATAAATAAATAAAATATATGGAATGCATCCCTGTAGCTCAGCCCTTGACCTTTCTTACTTGACGTCTTGAAGTGAGGGACTAAAGGAGGTATTGCTACGAATGGTGGGATTGTTGTTGGATGAATATGTTAGTGATAAAGTAGATATTACCAGGATGTGCCTTTGTATAGACCCATATGCTCTTTTACGCTTATTAACTCAATACTCACTCAACAGTTAATGTTTATTTCTATTTTCAAATGAGTTTCTTCTCCATAGTGATTTTCTTTCATTTTTAAAGTTGATAATGAGATGTTGGGGAGTTCGCCACCATTAGTAAATATATATTAATTAGTACCTAACCTCCCCCAAAAAAAAAAATTAAAAATAAAAAGGTATTCTTACTCACATGCCTAGACTCTCAACATATTGGCTATTAAGGTGTTAACGGAAAAGTTAGACGGTTTCCGTAAAAAAAAAATGACCATTTCGTGCAATTTAGTGAAAGGCTGAGGACCCATTGGGTTGGGGGTAAAAGTTAGAAGGAAGGATATATGAAATTAACCCTAATTCAAACAACTTTATGGTTAGTTAAATTAAACTGGGGCAAAACGTCCAGAAAATGCTTCTAAGATCAAAGCACTTTATAGATTACAAATTAGTTCATTTAAAAGAGCGCTAGCAGATAGCGCCATAGGGTGCTATCTGTCAAGTGCTTGAAAATTTTCTTCAATGTAACAGGAGTGTTTGGAGAGAGAGACAATAGACATTGTTAATAAACATATATAAATAGTTACCATGTCGAGACTCTTCTTAAACTAGAGAAAACAAGGATGATTACCCGACAGAGAACTACAGTGATTATCTGTGCTAAATACATATAACTTAATTTGTTATAAAACTAAAGAAACTAAAGACAATATTGTAGAATATAGAGAAGCACAAGAGAAGAAACTATAGAGAAGAAATTTCACTCTTTTATTGATGATCAAATGAAGTATATAAGTCCCTTATTTATAGATGAAGGAAGGGGCAAAATGGCATTTATATATTACAACTTTATAATTAAATATCTAATCTTGATATCAACTTGCAATTTGTGAATGTATCCAACTAATAATCCATTTGCTTATTCCCTACTTGCATGCCTAAGAAAGTTTCTTGAATGTATAATCTACTTACAATCTCATCCACTTGCATTAGGACATGATGAATTCATTGTATTTAACAGTTATCCACACACATCCAACTTGCTTGAGCAAGTTGTAGATTCATAAAACTCTCCCTTGGATGACTATTTGGTCGATTATGCCTCGTTAAAACCTTAAAAAAAAAACCAATGGGAAAAAAAATCTAGTGAAGGAAAAAGAGCACATAATTCTACACACTATTCCTTGATAACCGCCTCATTAAAAACCTTTATAAGAAAACCTTGTAGGATAAAAACTTGATAAAGGAAAAAAGAGTACAGAGTATATGGACTCCTCCTCATCTGGTCATCACTTAAGATGTCTGTACCGACGCATTCCAATCCGGTGCACCAATTTCTCAAAAATTGCAGTAGAAAGGGATTTGATAAATAGATTTGCCAAGTTATCACTAGAACAGATTTGTTGAACATTAATTTCACCATTCTTTTCAAGATCATGTGTGAAAAAGAATTTAGGTGAAATATGTTTGATTTTATCCTCTTTGATAAATCTTCCTTTTAACTGAGCTATGCATACTGCATTATCTTCATATAAAACCGTTGGGATGTTTTTGTTGCAAGATAGACCACATGTTCCAAGGATATGTTGAATTATAGATCTCAATGGTACACATTCTCGGCTCGCTTCATGAATTGCAAGTAGTTCAGCATGATTTGAAGAAGTAGTAGTTAGAGTTTGTTTAGTAGATCTCCATGATATAGTAATACCACCACAAACAAATAGATTACCTATCTGAGATCTAGCTTTATATGGATCAGACAAATATCCCACATCAACATATCTACTAATTCTGGTAGTGAGCAATTAGAATAGAATAATCGCATATTATCATGCCTGGAAGATAAGGAAATTAAGAGGGATGAGTGTTGTTCGAATTCGAGTCTCCTATCCAAAAATTTAAATATCCAACAACTGCCACAAATACAATTCATTTTTATTTTTTTATTTTTTTTACGCAGCGCTACAATACAATTCTAACCCCTATGGAATGCATGTTAGATGGTGTGAAATGATTATTATTAATTTGTTATTATTAAATCCAGTAAATTATGCATAAAAGACAGAACTAGCTCTCACTTGGGTTAGTTGCTAAGCGGTTGAGTGGTCCCTTAATCAGTTAATTGCGTGAACGGCTAAATTTGAGTAGATTCCATGAAATCGGTGGCGGTGGGGCGACCGCGGCCGCCGTAGAAGGTGGAGGATGGCAGGATTTAATGGCGGGAAAAGGAATGTAGAAAGTACGATGTAACGTAGTAAGGTCTTGGGCGATTGAAATAGCCGGTGTGGACGGCCGGGTACCATGTTTTGGTTAGGGATTGCTTAGTGTTTCCAAGGATATATGTGTGGGATGAGACATATTAAAACAGTGATATGATATTTGTACATGCAGTATGTACACACTCTTATTGTGTTTACTTAAATATCTTTTTCACCTCGTCTTCCTTGAAATACAACTTTTAAGGGTGTATTTAAATTGAGGAGTGTGTAAAAATTTTGTACATCTTATGTGTACAAATGAGGTGACATGTCCTGTTTTTACTGGGGAGACAGTTAAGGGGACAACCTATGGGGACTTTAGATCTTTGCTTGACCTAAAAATGCGAATTTTGGGTGGATCTGTTAAAATATAAGATATATATATATATTTATTTATTGGATTTAAGAAGAGAAAAACTCTCTGTGTAAAACTCTATGTGTACTACTAGTCTTACATAATTTTGACCAAGCGTCAGTTGTCTAGCACCATATGTGTTCACATGGTATATTTATCTGGCGTCAAATGTTTGGTGCTAGAAAGTTCATCAGTTTTATTTACATTTAATTGTACAACTTTTTTGATATTTGTACAGAAACTCACAAATTATTGCAATGCTTACAATTTGTACAACTAACTTGATGAGTAGTTGTGGGTGTAGTAGTTTTCAAAAGAAGATATCAATAAGAATATGAATTCTTTTCTTCTTTTTTTTTTTCAAAAAATCTTTTGTTTTGATCTTAATTTTATGATCTATTAACTTCTATAAGAAGATTAAAAAACTCTTAAAGAAAAAGGAACATTAAAAAGAAAATAGCCCCAATAAGAAGTGTCTAAATATATAAGATGGTGGAGCAATTCTAAAGAGACATGAAAATGAGACATTATTAGGTAACATCCTCATATGACACACTCATTGGGTGATGATTACATAGCTACTTTTTCATCATCCAAGATAAGTGTGCCACATAAGAATGCCACCTAATGATCTCCTTTTTTAATGTCCCTCTAAAATTTTTCAAGATGGTTGGACTAAGGTTCTCAAAACTATAAAGTAAAAAAGAGCATTAAGGACATGCGGTATTGCAAGGTTCACCGGGGCCTAGACATGACTAGTGTAAAGCCTACCCAAAGCAAGGAGGTGGTGTCACTTTCCACTGATCAGGACTACTCGGCTAGGGCAAAGCTTGCCTGTCATGGACGCCAGGAATGTTGAGCACGGTGGTATGTCATAGTTCAATTGCATGGTTTGAGATATGCCCAAAATTGTTGGGAAAATAGAATAAATCATGTGGGTTTAGGCATGGGACTAAGTCCTACATGGAAAAGTTAAGAGAGAAATGTTGAGTTTAATTTATAACCTTTTGGGCAGTATCCCTTTATTCAACAGCTAGTTTTTAAGAGTGAGTTCTATTCAAGAGATTGTAACATTCACTTCTTATGAGCTCTATACTAGAAGTTGAGTTCATCTAATCTATCTAAGACCCAAAAGAAATCAAATGGGAATTAATGCTATTTCATCTTTCAAATTTCACTATCATCTACTAAAACTATGAAATAATCAATGCAAATTGAACTCAAAAAAGAAGAACAAAATTAAAGTGAGCCATTAATTGCTTACCTTTGCTGATGAAGAAACGAACTTTGGGCAGTGAAGTGAATATGGTGTGAGCTGCTTCTCTCCCTCACTCTCTTCTCGTACTTCCCTCACATGGCTTATTTAAGCTTGGGGAGGATGTCCTTTCTTGTCCAACAAGTGGAAATTCACTCTTCATCCACTTACCTCCACTAGTCCCATTAACTGCGTTTTCGATTGGACATGCTAAGTAAAATATGTCATGCACGTTCCACCACCCGTCCTTTTACAATTCGACACGAGAACCCATTCATGCAAGTGCCGTGAACCTCAAGTAAATATATCCATAAAGTCATTGACACTACCCACTACAATACAAAAAGGGATTAATTTTTTTGGCACTTGATATATTTAGTAATTAATAAAGGGTGGCTTCCTAGGAGTAGTTAGTTGGAATGTGGGATTATTGTTAGGTTGAGAATACGATTGTGATAAAGTAGTTGTTATCTGGACTTACTTCTACTTATATTCGTATGCTCTTTTATCTTTATATTGACTCGACAGTCAACACTTATTCAATGGTTTGTTTATTCTTATTTCTAAGGAAATTCTTCTCCATAGTGTTTCCTTTATTCCCCCTCATTTTTAAAGTTGACGGAGAGATGTTGATGACTTCATCACCATACCTACCTAATTTTTTCTCCCCAAGTTTCCGTACGATGTGTATATAACTATATAATATGGTATAAAAAATTCCTAATTAATACGGGCGACTAGTTTTTTACATAATCTTTCTCAGTGGTGGAGCCAGTATTTTGGCACTGGGTATACACGAATTTTAGAAGTAAAAACTACCGAAAAATGATAATTTTCATTTCCTTTTTTCCCTTCTGAAACATGTTGCTGATGCTTTTTAAAATTCATTGACATTTTTCATGGCCTTACCCTTTTTATAATATTTATTTATCAAGTTTAAAAGAAACTGTCTTGTTACTAACTTATCACATAAATTATGAATGTGTTTGGCAACGATTTAAACTAGTTTAAAGTTAGTTTTTTAGAAATAGTGAGCTAATAAAATGATATTACGACATAAAAACTTAAATCAACTTAATTTTAAACTAATTTAAAATAGTTACCCGGACTAATAACTTTAATTTCTCAGTTAGGAAACATTAAGTATTTTTCATTTTAATTTAATTTTAATATTGTTGAAAATTATGTGTCTCTATATTCATATATATTATTGAAGAAAACTTTTCCCAAAAGCAAATAAAGATACATATATAAAACTAATTACCTAAAAGAAAAAAGTAAATGAAAAATAAATTTAAAAAACGTATAACATGAAATAACTACAATTTACAACAATTCATTAATATGAAAAAGAAGATAATGAAAAAAGGGTAAAAAAAGAAGATAATGAAAAAAACAAAAAAGAAATATGGGAGGTTACATATGTAAATAATTGTTAAAGAGAGAGAGACGTGGATTTTGTGCCATAAAAGCTTTCCCTTTCCCTTCGTCTTCCTCACCACTTCTTTGAAACCATTTCTGCAGAAAACACAAAGCTTCATCTGAAACGTCACAACCAAAAAATAAATAAATAAATAAATAAAATATATCGAATGCATCCCTATAGCTCAGCCCTTGACCTTTCTTACTTGAGGTCTTGAAGTGAGGGACTAAAGGAGGTATTGCTACGAATGGTGGGATTGTTGTTAGGATGATTAAACTAAAGAAAACAAGGATGGTTACCCGACAGAGAACTACAATGATTATCTGTGCTAAATACATATAACTGAATCTGTTATAAAACTAAAGAAACTAAAGACAATATTGAAGAATATAGAGAAGGACAAGAAAAGAAACTATAGAGAAGAAATTTCACTCTTTTATTGATGATCAAATGAAGTATATAAGTCTGTTATTTATAGATGAAGGAAGGTGCAAAATGACATTTATATATTACAACTTTATAATTAAATATCTAATCTTGATATCAACTTGCAATTTGTGAATGTATCCAACTAATTATCCATTTGCTTATTCCCTACTTGCATGTCTAAGAAAGTTTCTTGAATATATAATCCACTTGCAATCTCATCCACTTGCATTAGAATATGATGAATCCATAGTATTTAATAGTTATCCACACACATCCAACTTGCTTGAACAAGTTGTGGATTCACAAAACTCTCCCTTGGATGACTATTTGGTCGATTATGCCTCGTTAAAACCTTACAAAAAAAAAAACAATGGGAAAACAAATCTAGTGAAGGAAAAAGAGCACATAATTCTTCACACTATTCCTTGATAACTGCCTCATTAAAACCCTTTATAAGAAAACCTAGTAAGATTAAAACTTGATAAAGGAAAAAAGAGTACAGAGTATTTGGATTCCCCATCATCTGGTCATCACTTAAGATGTCTGTACCGATGCATTCCAATCCTGTGCACCAGTTTCTCAAAAATTGCAGTAGAAAGTGATTTGATGAATAGATTTGCCAAGTTATTACTAGAACAGATTTGTTGAACATTAATTTCACCATTCTTTTGAAGATCATGTGTGAAAAAGAATTTAGGTGAAATATGTTTGATTCTATCCTCTTTGATAAATCCTCCCTTTAACTGAGCTATGCATACTGCATTATCTTCATATAAAATTGTTGGGATGTTTTTGTTGCAAGATAGACCACATGTTCCAAGGATATGTTGAATAATAGATCTGAATGATACAGATTCTTGACTCACTTCATGAATTACAAGTAGTTCAGCATGATTTGAAGAAGTAGTAGTTAAAGTTTGCTTAGTAGATCTCCATAATATAGTAGTACCACCACAAGTAAATAGATTACCTGTTTGAGATGTAGCTTTATGTGGATCAGACAAATATCCCACATCAGCATATCTACTAATTCTGGCAGTGAGCAATTAAAATAGAATAATCCCATATCATCATGCCTGGAATATAACGAAATATATGTTTAATCATGTTCCAATGCTTAATTGTTGGAGCTGAACTATATCTTGCTAATACATTCATCGCAAATGCTATGTCTGGCCTTGTATTATTAGCAAGATACATGAGAAGGCACTAATAGTACTTAGGTATGGTATTTCAGGACCAAGAATTTCCTCATTACCTTCTCGCGGTCTAAAAGGATCTTTATCTACATGGAGTGATTGCACTATCATTGGAGTACTCAATAGATGTACTCTATATAAAATCTTTTTAGGACTTTTTCAGTATAAGTTGATTGATGAACGAGAATTCCATCATTCAAATGTTCAATTTACAAACAATGATAAATTTTGTTTTTCCCAAATCTTTCATTTCAAATTCTTAATCAACTACTTTTCGAAGCTCTTTAGGAGTTCCAATGATGTTTAAATCGTCGACATATACTGCAATGATGGTAAATCGGAGTGTTAATTTCTTTATAAAAACAAATGGGCGAATGAGATCATTCTTATATCCTTCTTTTAATAAGTATTCACTGAGACATTTATAACACATGTGACCAAATTGTTTTAGACCAAATAGTGACCTTTGTTGCTTGATTGAAAATAATTCTAGAGGTTTTGAACTATATGATTCTGGCATTTTAAATCCTTCTAGGGTTTTCATATTGATACAGTGTCAAGCATGCCCTATAAATAGGCTGTGACCATATTCATTAGACACATATCTAGTTTTTCATGTACAATCAAACTAACTAGATATATAAATGTAATGGCGTCTTTTACGGGGGAGTATGTTTCTTCATAATCAATACCAGGCCTCTGAGAATATCCTTGTGTACAAGTCATGTTTTGTATCTCACGACTTCATTTTTCTCATTTCTCTTTCACACAAAAACCCATTTAAAACCAACAGGCTTTTTCCCTTTAGAGGTTTGAATAATAGGCTCAAAAACTCTATGTTTTTCTAATGAATCCAATTCATCTTTTATTACCTCTTTCCATTTTAGCCAATCACTTCTAGGTCGACATTCTTCGACAGATTTTGGTTCATTATTTTCATTTTCATTTATAATACTAAATGCAACATTACATGCAAAAGTACTGTTGACATATGTTTCTTTTCAGTTTCACCTTTTTCTCGTGTGAACATAATTTATCAAGATCTCTTCATTATCACTATTCCCAAGTGTTTGAAGTTCTTCTGGAGTTTCTTGACTATGTTCTACAAGAGTCCTTGTCGCAATATGACCATCCTGGTTAGTTGCTCCGTTTTTCTTTTGGGGATTTTTATTTTTGGAGCCTACTGGCCACTAGGCTTCAGGTATATTTTAGATTCATTGGCCACAGATTGTAAGAAGGACATCAATTTTAAGCGGAGCATTTTTAGCTAGAATGTGAGACTTGGTTGTTCGTTTAAGGTCAGTAAATGCATCTGGTAATCGATTAGCTACACTTTGCAAATGAATAATCTTTTGAACTTCTTGTTCACATTGCCTATTACGAGGATTAAGTTTAGACAAAGATAATGCTATGCCCCCACTATATTATCCAATATTCTTAAATTACTTATATCGGTTAATAAATTCGATGACGGAAGCTTTCGTTTTAATTTCGTTCTTGCCACATATAGCAAGGACGGGACGTACTAAATGAATAATTTTCTTATCATTACCAACGTCAAGAAGTAGAATCGATTTCTTATTTCATCATTTGCCTTTCATGCACAAACGCTTTGCATAATTACAACTAAATTTACGATAATATGTAAAGAACACAACAATTTATGTTCATGGGCATATTTCATTGATTAACTTAGCCGAGTCAAACTATTGGAAGGCCTTTACATTGACAATTAGACTTTCAATTATTACAAGTCACACATTCATCTTGTCTTACATAATTTAAGCTACAAGTGTATATATACCCATACATAAGCTCATGTATATATATTTCATTCATCTATGTTTATAAATATTAATATGCATCCATATATTCATCTTTAGCTAGTCTCTTTTCCTTTTCTTTCTTATGCTACCTTAAGAGAAGAAAATAGGATGGTCCGACATAAACCTATCATCTATAGAGAGGTAAGTTTATTTATTGAAACAAAAGGTATTAAGCTCATAAATTGTTCCTAGATTTATTTATAGCCAAAGTGTATTCTCATAGTAGCTCCAAAGATTGGTCCCCACTTGCTTCTCAAATATCATGCTTTTAACCATCTACAAAATTATAGAAAATGAAATGAGTACAAAGTACACAGTGAGTAACAAAATTTTTTGGTTCACCTTTCATTTAGGAGATTTCTTTTAGCCGCAAGTTCAATAAAATCATGGAATGTACAAAACTTTTATATGGAAATGAGGCCCTATGACTAGTTAAACTACTACCCATAGTGCACATAAGATTCATATCCTTCAATATCGATTCAATCATGACCATGTATATTCAAGTGAATCTATATCAAAATCCCAGTTGACCCCTACTAGAATTTCAAGCAAAGAGCAATACAAATACAAAGCAATACATCATACTAATCATCACCTGTTTTGGTATCATTAGATGTCTCCTAGTATGGAACAAAACAAAGCAAAGTAAAGACAAGACGAGTAGCATTAACTAGTGATTCAAATACAATAAATCAAATTCTCTTGGCATGACTATGCATCAAAATCCATGTTCTTTTCAAAACTCATGAATGCTTAAGGGAATCAAAACATTTGTTACTCACCTCTTTATCTTGTTTTCCCCAAAGATCTCTCGGATAATCTTAAGGGGAAAAGTGCCTCCAAAGCCTTGATATTTCTCAACCAAAGTGGTGTTTCAAGTTGGATTCTTCCTATACATAGAAATAGGTCTTTTTCAAGTGAAAAACTGGCTGCGTTCTCTTTAATGTTTTTAGGCTATTTTTTGTTTTCTGTTTTCTAAAACAAGTAAAACGCGTTCTCTTTTATATTTTCAAAAATTTAATTCAGAAAACAACTTCAAAATTTGTAAAGAAAATTAAAAATGACTTTTTCTTGTTTTTAATATTTTCTGTGTTAAAAGTTAAAAATATGGAAATGCATTTTTGAAATTTATTTTTGAAATTTAAACTTTACATTAATTACAAAAATTTACATTAATTACATTTAAATCGCAACTTTTATTTTTATATTTATTTTATTTATGTTTTCTTCTTTTAAAAACAATTTTTTAAAGTAGAAAACAGAATGCATTTGTTATTTTCTCAAAATAGCAACCTCAAAATAAAAAATTCAAAATATATTTCTATATAAAAACAGAAAACTAAAACCCAAAGAGAACACAACCTAAGTGTTTAGTGGATTCTAAGAGTGGTTTTCCTTCCCGTAATATTTAAGGACAAATTTCCTTTTTATTTTAAGTGAAAAAGCAAGGCATATATGCAAGTGTCTTTAGATAATTTGAAGAGTAGCAAGTGGGAATGAGTACAAGTGTATTCTTAGGCGGTTTGCCAACACTAATTAGGACAAGTGTCCTTTTAATTACTCATATGATTTTTTTTAAGGTGAACAAGTGGCTTTTTTAGGGTTTCTTAATTATTTATTACTCAAAAAGTCCTTTTTCTTAGCGTGATCTTATAATTAGATTGTTATGTTTTAAATCATACTAATCAATAGGGCTGTGCAAAAAGACCGAGCTAGATAAGCCCGAACCGGGACCGGCCCAAAACCGCTAGTCTTGTTCTGGGCTTTAGATATAAAATATCATGTTTGGGCTTGAAACTCGAAGCCCGAATGTTTATGGTCAGGTCCTGAGCTTTGACAAAAAGCCCAAAAAAATCCAAAGAGCCAAAAAAGTATGACTTAATATTTTGTAATTTACTCTATCTTCAAAACTATATTATGATACATAGTAGAAAAAATGTGAAAGAATTTAAGTAGGAGACATTCGTGAAACATAATTTAAAGAGAATGATATGTTTATTTATAAAAATCAAGTTATATATCTTTACATTTTATAACAATACGGAAAAAATAGTTACTTGAATAGTCATATAGTATAGTTGCTGTGTAGGTATTGGCTCTTGTATGACATAGATTTGAAGATAAACGAAATGAAATGAAATGGTTGAGTAAATCTATATGATAATAATTAGATAGAGAATAAAGATAAATTGGAGATGGAGAGTAATATCAATTTAGAACATTGATTTTCTAACTAAAAAACTTAATAAAAAAGACTCTCATGTACATATGAGATTTTGTGAAAAATAAACATTGATTTGTCATGTACCTACTAAGTTTGTTTCTTTCTCATATTTATACATTTGGAAAATTACAAACCCAAACAATTACCCAAACTCGGACCTTGACCGAAACCAAACGGGCTTCCCATTTACAAGCCCAAAACCAGACTAAATAGAAAATAATCAGTTTGGTCTTGGGACTTTCAAAACCAGAGCACGAAACCCGAACGCACGCCCCTGCTAGTGAATAATCACACTTTTATTTTAGGCATCATTTGAGAAATGGTCATTTAACCTTATGACATAATTGATTCAAATTCAAGTAATTCCCCATCATTATTAAAATAATGACTACGTTGCTTAATTTGTCTTTAAGATTTTGCGGGATGTTAAAGATCATGCATTCCAAGTAATCTTTTTTTCCCTTTTTTCTTTTCTCCCCTTAATACTAAGAATACTGTCTAGTCAAAATAACAGTCAGCAAATGGTGCTGTAAAAATATCGCTCATCTAGGGTTCAAGATATTTTATTATAGAAAGTGATTCATACCCTACATATGTTCCCAGTCTTCTTTGAGGACTCATCTTAGTACGTTGTGATGGAGCAATAGGTACGTATATAGTACAACTTAAAATTCTAAGATGGGAAATATTTGGTTCCTAACCAAAAACCAATTGCAATGGGGGAACTTATCATAAGATGTTGGCCTGATGAGTATAAGTGCTACTGCATTCAAAATAGCATATCTTCATGCTAAAATAGAGAGATTTGTTCGCATAAGCAAAGGTTTGGCAATCAATTGAAGGCGTTTAGTTAATGATTCTACTAAAACATTTTGTGTATGAATATAAGCTACATGATGTTCAACTTTTATCCGAATTGATACACAATAATCATTGAAAGTTTGGGATGTAAATTCACTAGCATTATCAAGCCGAATTATTTTGATCAGATAATATGGGAACTGTACTTGTAATCGAATAATTTGAGCAAGCAATCTCGCAAACACTAGGTTGTGAGTATGTAATAGATTTACATGTGACTATCTAGTCGATGCATCTATTAAAACCATAAAATATCTAAATGGTTCACATGAAAGGTGTATGGGACCATATATATCACCTTGAATTCGTTCCAGAAATGCAAGAGATTCAGTCCCAATTTTAGCTAGTGATAGTCCTGTGACCATTTTTCCTAGTGAACAAGCCGCGCATGAAATTTCTTTAATTTGAAAAATCTCTTGGTTCTTCAAGTTATGTCCATTTTCATTTTCAGTAATTCTTCATGTCATTATTGATTCAAGATGGCCTAACCAATCATGCCAAACAATGAAATCCTTTGGAACATCGAACTCGGGGTTCAACAAAACATTTAGTTCAACTGTACTATTACTTGTATAGTATAAATCAGAAGATACTATAAGTAACTTCTCTAGTTCACATGTATCATTTGAAACAATATAGAGATACTTCATATTACTTTCAATTGCAGTTTTAACATAGTACCCATTTCAACGCATATATTTAAAGCTTAATAGATTTCTCTTCGACTTAGTAGAGTATAAGGCATCATTAATAATAAATCTTGTGACTCCACATAATCTAATGATAACTTTTTCGGAACCTTGAATAAGATTTACAGAACCTGATAATGTGTTGACATTAAATTTCCTTGTGATTAAGTTTGTAAAATATTTTTTTCTTTTGAGGACAGTATTTGTTGCACCATTATCTATTAAACAAATATCTTTATCAATCTTGGAGTCATTTAAAGAAGTTTTACTGTCTATGTTCTTCAAAAAAAGGAAAAACTTATAATAAGTAATGTAAAACATCTAAGCTGATATTCATTAAGGTAACATACCGAATACAAAATAAGCATACACACTAATATTAGTAAAACATAAAACGTAAATAGTCATAACTAATATAACTTTTATCCTAGATGATGCTTTCATTCATTAATCTTCTATCAAGAGTTTTATATCGTCACTGAAGAGCATTTCTCTATCAGCTTGTTCAAAGAAATCTGTGGTATCAAGATAGGTCATCTCTGATAGGTCAAGATTGGAAGTATTCCTTTGATCTGCGAAATTTACCCCCACATTTTTT
>CAVNYN010206087.1:0-15744 GCA_963692815.1 Nyctanthes arbor-tristis | reverse complement strand
TGCTTACACAACTTAGGAGGTCCTCCATACTGTCATTCTTTTGAAATTCACAAATTCTTTTACCCGTCACAATTTCAAGAACTAAGCCGCCAAAGCTGAAGACATCTGATTTAATAGAGAACTATCCATGTATTATATACTCAGGTGCCATATATCCACTGCAATTAATTGTCAACCTTAAGAAAAAATCACACTTCAACATTTGTAACCAGTCACAATTTAGCATTAGGTATATGGCACTATATGATATTATACAGTCATGTGGTGTGCACTGGAACATGTTGCATGAGAACAAAATTACAAAACAATTAGCCATAAGAGAAAAGTACAACTGGTTAAAAGGGGATCACATTTAATTTTTTTTCAAAGGGTAGTTATATTAGGACTAAACTTTAATTAAATACACCACAGATTAATTGCATTGAGATCCTGTGATATTTTAAAATTATAATATTCATATCCATAATCTTTTCATTGTATTTTTCATGTTTAATTATTAACTGATTAGTGCATTTTATGTATTCGGCATCAATTTTCTTTCAAACAATATGTTAATATTGCGTAAAAAATTTATCTACTTATCAGTTTTTAGTATTACAAAAGAATTGTAGGGAAAGGGAATCGAATCTTTGCTATTCATATTTATATAAGAATGAAAGAGAAAAAATAACTATAACAAAAATGTGACAAATTATTTTTTATTTAAAAGTAGGCCAATATAATTTTTGAAAAAGAATTATTAATGATAAAGATATATATAAATAAAAAGTTGATGTTTAAAAATATTTGTGATGTAATATAATACTAATTGTAAATTAAGCTTAATCTACAATCACTAATATATAAAGGGTAATTATATTACCACTATGGTTTTTTAATCCGTCCACCATATTTTAAATACACTCCAATTAAACATTGTTTTTTATAATTGCACCACATATATTTTACAAACATAACCTTACCCTAATTAAAAAGCAAACAAAGAAAAAAATTATAGGAACAACAATATGTGCACCACAATCCATCTCTTCCTAAATATCAACCACAAATAACTACCGTTATGCCACATATCAACCACCACCGTCTTCATCATAGCCATCTCAACCACCATGTTCATAGAGAAGGTTAGACACTACAGTACGAAAAATCCAACTAATTGTAGAAGGTTCAAGATTTTAAACAATAATTGCATACTTGATAACAATTTATAATGAATTAATCTCAAATCATGGATTCATGTGTTTATATTAAGATTTGCTCATTAAAAAGTAGAAGTGGGGTGGTGGCTCCGCTGGAAGAGAGTTTGGGACTGGGGATAAATTATAAAGGTCAATAGGTTTGCTAATTAGGGATTATATTTTTCTTAAAAAAATGAAAATTTAATTGAATTTTGTCAATGATTCAATGACTAATTCAACTAGATAATAGAATATAAATTATGGTTCGAATTCAAATCCCAACATATTAGAAAAATGTATAAAACGGTTGTGCTGGAACGAAAAGAAATAGGCAGTAAAAATATGATTAATTATGTAATATTACTTAGGGTTGTATTGGTAAATAGAAAAAATACTTAAAAATGTGGTAAGCAAAGTAATTATTGTGGTAGCAATATAATTGCCCATATATAAAAGGTGGAATCCTTGTAAAACAATTGGATTACACCTTTGCCCCTCCTATTTTTTTAATTCCTGATTTGCCTTTCTTTTTTATTGTACACCCCATTTATTGCCCTTTATTGATTAATCTCAATATATTAAAATATTATGGAACTAAAATATTATACTCTATTTATTACAGATCTTATTAATCAATTATTATAAAAAAACTAATATATTGTGAAACTTTCCTTGAAACAATTTGTATTTATAATATTATATTAATCTTTAGTATGGTGTTTATTGTGGTTGATTTCAATTTCAACTATTATTTCATAATGGTAAATTGTAACTCGCTTTTGATGTTTTTTTTTTTAATTTCAATTTCTGTTTTTACTTCTAATCCCATATTATTCCTAAATTCCAATTAGTGTATTATTTAAATTCAATTTCAAGATGAATCTTTAGTTTTTATTGTGATTAATTTCAGTTCAATTTCAAGAGTAAAAGTTTAAAACCACAATATTAAATGCAAAGCTTCCATATTGTTAACTCTTTAGAATCGAATTTTATAAGAAATTTGTTTAAACAATAAATCAAAAGTGATTATAATTTTTTTATTAAAGAAGTAAATATTTAAATACTATCGACAATCATAGAAATCCAAACCTAATTATTTTATTGTTCTAAGTTTTGTCTATTACATTATATATGTTGTCATACAACGTGCAAAGTAAGTTTAAAATACTCGTATATTAAAAGGTTAGATATCTGGGAAACTTTTGATTGTATTATTTACCCCTCATTTTTTAGTTGAAAGTCCAATTTAATTTTAATAACTAAACACATAAATATATGCAATTACGATACATTTACTTTGTCACATATTATTATAGTAACAAGAAATATATTATAAGAATTCCAAAAGTTAATTGACTTTTCATTTTTAACACCTAATATAAACTTAATAATAAATAAAAGCAACTAATATAAATTTAATTATTCAATTATTAAAACAAAAAATTCATTAAAACAATAACTGTGTAGAATTTTTACTTAAAAAAATAATCTTTTATTATATCCTAAATCAGGAGTAGTGAAGCCTTCTATTTCCTACTTATTTTTTAACCTACATCAGCGTGATGTCATCTATACCCATTTTAGTCCTTTCAACCAATTTTATCTTATTTTGGACTTAGCCAAAATAGAAACAAGTTTTTTTCCTTTATTAGCCTAAAATTGAGTTCATATGGATACTTAACTAAATTTCCTACTTAATAAGGAAATTGCTTATTTTAATTTTTCTCTTTCATGTTTTCCCTTATTCTGAAATTTATTTATGTTAATAATTGGTATTAGAAGAAAAAAATCTGAATTTTTGCATGAACACAGATGTCTTCTTCAATCCCTTATTACCTCTATTTCTTACATTGATATGTAGTTGCCATATATAGCACTGAAAAGGCTTAAAGACCAATTTTGCTTTCAAAATTTTTAATTGATTGTAGATTTTAATTAATTATGATTTTTACAAAAAGAATACGTGTTTTTATCTTTTATTATCCTTAAATTGAGCCCATATGAATACTTAATTAAATTTTGCACTTATTAAGAAAACTGATTATTTTAGTTTTCTCCTCTTATGTGGAATTTATTTATATTAATAATAATAAACAAATCTCAATTTTTGTGTGAACACATCTGGCTTCTTCAACCTATGATTTCCGCTAATTTCTTACGTTGATATGTAGTTACCATATATATCAAGGAAAAAGTTCAAAGGTAAATTTTTTATTTAACAAATTTTTTCAAAATAAAAAAAATTATTATATGTTCCTGATATTTTGCGGTGTTTTACTGTATTAACGGCAATACATGTGATCAATATTTTATTTTTGTCTATCGCACAAGTGTTTAACTAAAATAGGACATCAAACCACCTATTTGATCACTAACATTCACTTTTCCAGTGCCCAGCTAAATAACAAAAAGATGCCATCCATTGAAGCAATTGATGTACATTTATGTTTTAGTTGTAAATATTCACAAACTTTTTTTCATTTTTTTAAGTAGAAATATATTTTGTAATAATGAGTCGTTGAGATATTTTTAGTCCAAATGGATCACTTTAAATATGTGGATATGATTCGTTTGATCATATTCTATTTTTAAATAGAAATGATTTGGGAACATCGGCAACAGATGTACAAATGTTGCGTATTTATTGTTAAACTTCCTATATGTTATATTCTAAAATATTGTTCTTCACATGCATCAATTTCCATTAATTTAATTGCAATCTTGTTTAATTTAATTGCACTCTTGTTTTCAAATCAAACATTAATTAACAAACTATCATTTCTTTTTCTCATCTAAAGCTCCGTTCACATGATACTTTCATTAATTTAATTGCAATCTCGTTTACTCAAATCAAACATTAATTAACAAATTATAGTTCTTTTTTCTCATCTAAAGCTCCCTTCACATGATAAATATGTGTGTGTGTGTGTGTCTATTCTAACACATTTATTATTTTCTTACCGATTATGATCGGTTGCTCTAAAATTGGAAGAAGTCTCCATGAATGAAGACCTTCTATGTGATGGCGGAAGCATGACTACGTGCAAGTGACTATGTTATTAAGTTAAATTTTTCATCATCTATGAAATTTTATGTTTGTCTCTTCACTTAAGATTTTCCCCCTTAAAACTTTAATAGATGTAGTCTATTATATAAATTACCATTTGGTAATTTATATTATATTACCATGCATGTGGTTGAAGATTAATGGTTTCTCTGTTGAAATGTAGATAGATTAAATTAAAAAATTCACGTTGTTCTTTGACTGACACATTAATAGAAGGGAGTATAGGGGTGGTCCGGCTATAGAAACCGGCCCTGGTTCCTTACAAAGCCCGATTTTCAATCACAGACTGACATCTTATCTAACAAACACCACATGGCAGCATCTCATTGGAAATCGGGCTCTCTAAGGAACTCGTCCCTAGTTCCTTAGAAATTTCTGAGTAGAGGGAACATATGAGAGCGGTTGATAACAGTTTTTTTTTTCAATTAGTGAATTGTCTGTCATTTGATAATAACTTAACCTTCACATTTCTTTGATTGATTGATCTTAACGGTTGGGTGGTTGAATGTTTCTTTGATTGATCTTAATGGTTGGTTAGTTGACCGGTCAATTTGATACACACTAGGTTAATAGGTTAATTTTATTATACTAGTAAATTTTTTGCTAGACCTTTTATGAAAGAAGATTAATTGACCAAATTATATCATGCAATTCCTATAGAACAATGGCTCGATATAGAACAATGGGTTCAGTTCAATCCTTAGGCCAAGCACTGCTGGTTGGATTTCTTTAATTAAATTGCTATATAGTCTCAGCACAAAGACAAGGGTAAAGTTTGTCTCTAACAAGATTCTTTTCTTTTCTTTTTTAGCTTTTCGGTTTATTTTGTTGATGTTCTAGCTTGATAATTATCTTACTATTTTGGGTTTATTATCTGTTGTGTTTTGTGATTATAAACTTACATGATGTGTTTTCATTTCTTATTGATTTCGATATCCATAGTATTATGATAATCAATCAATTTTGATATTTAACAATCTGTTTCATCTTTGATTGGAGTCATTATTTTTTAATTTTTGCTTTACATTCTAATTAATTTTATAGTTGATGTGTTTAATAATCTTATGTAATGTCGGTGCTTACATTAAGTGCAATTATGCTATATAAATTTTGTCGACTTCTCTGAATATGTTGGTTGTCTGTTAGAGGTCGTTAAATGTAAAAACATTATTATTGCCGTAACATATAGGTTCATAGTTGACAATGGTCTTATATATTTTGTACCATTAATTTTTTTGTGCATTGTAGAGAAACACATTAATAGCATCCCATATCTTATAATTGTTTTATTTGTACCTTTACTTCTATTAGGTGTGACTATATCAACTCATGTTACGAAGCACAAACAAAATTGTAGACACAAATTGATGGATGAAAACAGAGGATTGCAAGCAGTTGTGTATTGTAAATTGATTAGTTGTATCGTATTGTTAAGTAATTCCTATTTTAGTTTGAGTGATTTGAATTATTTTGACAAGTATAATTTTGAATACTTTCACTCTACTCAATCATTGTGTTGGTACACCTTCACAATTTGCATTGAAATGAACATAGGATGGTTATTGCTATTTCTATTTCTATTTCTTACAAGGATGATCTTCGCATGTTTTCTACCCGTGCATCGCACGGGTGTATATACTAGTAATAATAAATGTGCAGAACCTAAAGAATCCTAAAAGCCTCCTTGGAAACTAAACAATCCCACATAACACATCTTAAAGTAGGATAGCAGCCATATGTAAATTTGTCCCTCAAAACCACTATTCTACTTGTATATACTCTTTTTATTTATTTATTTATTTATTAGTTTAAGAATATATACATATATATAGATAATATATATTTTTTCAATTAATTAAGCTTCAAATTAAATCTCTAATATCTTACATATATGTTTTTATTTTATACACATACATATAATATACATAATTATAATATATATAATAAAAGTTATATCTCGGGTTTGAATTTTCGAGTCGAGATATTTTCTTTAAAAAAGTAAATAAAATAATAAATATATATCTAGTCTCGCACTTATATATGTTGTTATTTTTTATACTTTCAATCTTATACACATTCTCATATTAATATATATTATATATATGTATATAAGTTTGGAGATCACAAGTTAATCTCCAATCTTATGCTCTTTGTTATCTGCTAGTATTTGATATATTTATTCTGTTAGTTTTTAAGCTATCTTCTAAGATTTTATATTTCTTCAAAATTCTAGCACTTGACAGATAATTTTCAAGTCTTGGATTATTAAGATTTATTTATCATTTCGGTTAAGTCTCTACTCGTAAGATTGATGGTATAATAATAAAGATGTAAAATTAAGTCAATTTATTCAATTCGATATGATAAACCATATGTCATAAAACCTATAGCTATATGTTTACTATATTAGTTAATTTATTGTTATTATTATTATTATTATTATTTTGTAGGAACTTATATATTGGTAAAAATTTAAGTTGAGAGAATATAATAGTAATAACATTTGATAATGATGATGATTTATGATTTTGAGCAAAAATAAAGAATTCTTTTAATTCTTTTTAAAGTGAAAAGTGGTAAAAATTCAATCAGTTTCAAAATTTTTACTTTAATTCGATTTAATATGATAAATCATATGTCATAAAACGTATCACTATATATTTACTATATTACTTAGTTAAATCATATAAAATTTATTTTTATAGTAATATTGCTTCCCTTGTTTTTTTTTTTTTTTGGTAATAAGAGAGTGCATACTTTTATCAAGCATCCTTTTTGTAATTATTTTATTCCACGCAACGTACGAATGTACAACTAGTATATACTAAGGGACCATCATTTCAATTAAAACTGATATAGATTATTTAAAAAAAAAAAGGAGAGTGAATTGTGAGTGGCCTTTTTCAAAACCTATTGATTTACCATTACACCTTTTATGTATTGGACGAAAATGCCCTCAAAAAATTTATAATTCCTTTAATGTTATTTTTAAATTATATTGTTATATAAATATCTTTAATTTTTCAAAATCTCTTGCTATTCCTATTTATCTGTTACATACATCTGTAATTAGCACATTTATCTACATTTAGTATGCACACACTTCAAATGTACTAGCTAGTACGGGTAGAAAAATTTATTAAAATATATCATTAGATTAATTATACAATAAATCTGTAACATTTGCACCCCGGTCGAAAATATAGAAAGCAAGTATATATTAGATGAATCAATAAGAGCAATGTACTTAGTAATCGTGAAATTCAAGATCGTTTAGAAGACAATCTATATTCTTACATCCAATCTCTTCTACATATGCAATAATGCAAAAAAATGCATGACCATCATTCAATACTATTCGAAAATATATGTTCAACGACAAATGTACAATTTTATTAAATTTAAATTTGTCATTTCTATAATTAATGTTAACCATAAAATATAAGATATTTCAACCCAAATAATATATCATAAAAGACAAAACATGAGTCAAACAACATACTATAAATATTAAAAATATTTGTTGTAAATATTTTTATGTATAATTTTTAGAAAAATAAAATGTGGAAAGAATTAAAATAGAAAATGTGTTATAATTTATATTTAACTTATTAAATCATTACCAACTCAAGGCACTACATTTTACACCAAGTCTAAATTTTCAGATATCATACGGTTCAATTGAAATAAAGTCAAATATGGAAGTGTTTGTGGAAAGAAACGTCATTTCTCTCACGATAAATAATTAAATAAATTTTCAAATCTAATTAATCCAGAAATTAGGGGGCAAAATTCTTCAAAAAAATTAAATAAAAGAAATTGGGGGAGGAATGCTATGGGATAGAGTTCTCATTTTAATTAATTTGAAAATGGAAGAAATTCTAACAGTAAGAATGGCACAATAAGGCAGGTTCTAATAAAATATGGCTTCCTGTACCCCACCCCGTTTCTATAAACCCCACCCCATACCCGCGCCATACCCGTTTGAATTAGGTACAACACAAGGTGTTTAAGGTCGGATAGGTAACTAAAAAATACCCTTTACCAGCCTCATTTTCAAAAATACTAATAAAACTAAAAAAATTGAAGAAAATGTAAAATACATAAAAAAAAAAACAGATTCAAATAACTTTAAACTCATACACACAGCAGAGATAGTGAATGAACGGATTAAGACGGATTAGAGCTTGTTTCGGAATTGGCCTTTCAGATTTGATATTTTAATTTGCAGTAAGAATGGCAATAAAGCTGGTTCTAGTAAGATATGGCTTCCCATACCCCGTCCTATTTCTACCAACCCTACCCCACACCCGCGCCATGCCCGTTTGAATTAGGAACAAAGCAAGGTGCTTAGGGTCGGATAGGAGTTCAATGGAAGTGATAAGGTACGTACTTGCAAACTTCAAATTCTAAGAAGGAAGTTTAAAAATCTAAAAATGAAAGATTCTGAGAGTGCGAAACAATATTATTCCAGGATTGATGAAGTAATCAGCCAACTAAGATCCTATGCAGAAGAAATTTCTGAAAAGAAAATTGTTGGAAAAATTTTTATTACTTACACAGAAAAATATGATCTAATTATTGTAGCTGTATAAAAATCAAAGGATAGAGAAAAATTAATTACTACAGAATTTATGGGATCATTAGAGGCTCATGAACAAAAATTAGAAAGATGACACGAAGTTGAATTAGAAAATGACTTTCAGTCTTGGATAAACATGTAGTCTTAGAAATTTAACGAAAGTGAGAAGAATTTCAAAGAATATTTTAGAAATAGAAATGAAAATGAAAGTGACGATAGTGATGGCAAATTTCCTCCATGCAGGATTTGCAGAAAAAAAGAAGTCATTAGGAGAGCGATTATTGGTATAAAGGTAAATATCAGTGTAGATATTGCAAGAGATTTGGACATAAAGAAAAATATTGTCGTTACAAAAAGAATCATCAAGCTAATTTTTCTAAAGAAAAAGACTCAGAGGGACTTCTTTTCTATGTTTCCTGTAAAGATACTACAAAATAAAAATGGGATACATGGTATATAAATAGTGGCTGTGATAATCATATGACAAAGGATGAAAATATTTTCTGTAACCTAGAAAAAATAAAAACAAAAATAAAGATTGGGAACGGTGATTATGTTGAAGCAATATGTAAAGGTACTATTGCCATTGAAACTAAAGAGGGAAAAAGATATATCAAGGATGTGATGTTAGTTCTGAGCATAGATCAAAATCTCTTAAGTGTTGGTCAAACTATGGACGGGGATATGCAATAGACTTTGAAGGGAACTATTGCACAATATATGACAAACTAGATAAATCCCATGTGATTGCAAAAATCAAGAAGGAAAATAGATGCTTTCCTATCTAAATGAAATATTATACGGGAGATAGTAGCTAAAATCCGGACAAAAGCCAAGCTAAAAGGAAAAATCTCAACATCCTGACACTCCCAGTAGAACAAGAGGATAAGGCCAAGGGGGAAGCTGAAAGTGAAGAAGTGATAGTCTCGCCACATCAAACAAAGACAAGAGGGTCATCAGAAGAGTCCATGTATGCCTAGAAAGACAAGAAGGTTGTAACACTCCAAATTTAAGAAACTTGGGACGCTAACTGATCTTTAAAATTAACTTAAAATGCGGAACTTATAACAAAATAATTAAATGCGGAAAATCTTATTAACGAATAATAGAGAATCTTGTCCAAAAATAAGTGGAGTTTTAATAGTCAAATAAAGGAATAACTCGAAATCCTAGGAAACATTTAATATAAATTTCAAGTTACGCTTCTAGCAGCCTTCGTCCGTCGTCCCGCCACTGACTCCAAAACCTGAAAGTGTTAGTTTGAAAGAATGAGTATAAAAAAATATACTCAGTAGACTCTAGCGCATATTAATCAATTCACACAATAAACATAACATGTAAACATGCAAATAATTCTTTCTTTCTTTCTTCCTTGAAAGGATATTGTCTTGTCTTTGAGAATAGATATTCTCATTCTTATGCATTAAAGCAGATACGCGTATCATAAAGAGATCTTAAGCATATATGCATTCTTTCTTAAGCATATAATAATATGCAAACTTTCTTGTAATCACATATTTTCACATAATATTTATCACATAAATCAATTAATAATGCGCAATACCTTAAGAAAACATTTTATAAATTTAGAGTCTACCTTAAGCTTGTGAGTTGAGCTACTTTGAGAGAAATCTACCCGTCTATTGCTCTTCGCGCCTCGTCCAGTGAAAATAAAATAAACTATTTTAGTATGAAGGAAATAATACTTTATAAAAAGGGAAATAAACTTTAGGGACTAAATTGGAATACTGAAATAGTTTAGGGCTGAGATTGAAAAGTTTTGGGGTTGACATAACATTTTTTTTTAAAAAGTTGGGGCTAAGACGGATGAGACCAAAACTCTTGGGACCAACTTAAATTATACTAAAAATCTAAGGACTAAAATTGGGCACTGTAATTATCTTGGGACTGAAATACCTAAATCTGAAAGTTAGGAAACCTATTCGGCTAAATTGAAAACCATGGGACCGAAACATATAAATCCAGAACTTCGGGGACTGGTTTTAACATAATCAGACGTTGGGGACCCGGGTGCTAAATAATTTTTTATGAAAGTCCCAAATCCCTATCCCAAATCGGCCGAAGCCATTTTTGGAATCCGAGAACCGAGGTTGGCATCGGGTGTGCGTGTGTGTGCTCTAGCGCCGGTGGGTGGAACTTCCGGCGAGAGGGTGAGGGACGCGGTTGGGGTTCGTGTTGGCCAAGGAGTTGTGGCTCGCGATTTGATCGCGGGTGTGTGAGGTGAGGTTCAGGCGAGGGCTTGGGGGTTCAGGTGTGGAGCCTTTGGGTGGTAGAGGTGTTGCCTTTGGGTGTAGCGCTCGAGCTCTCTGAGACGGTCATGGTAGGGGCGGCGCGCGACGATGGGTTCAAGCGGTCAGAAGGGGTCACGCTCGAGGTTTTTGGAGTTGGGTTTGTGGCTTGAGGGGTTCGAGTTCTGGTTTCGATTGGGGTTCGGGCGAACATAGGGCGGTCGCGGTGAGTGGTTTGTGGGGTTCTTGGCTTGATTTCCTGTTTTATGAATTTGTTTTGGGTTGAAGGAGTGGTGGTGGCCGACTATGGCATGGCGGCAGTGGCTGAGGGTGTTGCCGAGAGCGAATGGTGGTGGGTTGGTGGTGCCAAGAAGCTTCGGCGCGGCTGCTGCAAGTCTGCCGACGGTGAAGCGGCGATGACCGGGGGTGGTGCAGTGGGAGTGATGGTGTTGGCCGGTGGTGTGGGTAGGGAACGGCGGCGGTGATGCCGTGTGTACTATGTGGGTGTGTGTATGTGTATTGAATGTATATCTATCTATTGGTAAGGGATACTCAGTAGACGTGGGAGAGAAACAAATCACACTAACCTTGATACGTGAATTTTGCTGAAAATTGTGTGTGCGCAATGCCTATCATAGAGGGGAGTTTATAGGTTTTGAGTTACAATTTCCTAGTTCGACCAGGAATTTGGAGTTTAAGTGCATACGAACTTTCATGTGTACTGGTAATCAAAGTTGAAGGAATTTCAAAATAATAACTACGACTAAGACAAGTCGAGCTAGGATATAAGAATTGTAATAAAACTCATTTGATATAAAAGATTTGGAGCTTTTAGAAAACAATTTATTTAATGTAAAAATTTAATTAAGTCTTAGAATATTTGACTAGACGAGCGCGAACTTAAGTAACTTTAAAATTTGGTGAAATTATAGCGACGCGAAATTATTTAATAAAATTAATTTTTCTAAAAATTTCCGGGTCGCTACACCTGTATATGCTTTATTTGATTCTAGCGCTACGCATTCATTCATTTTTTGCAATGTTGCTCAAGATGCAAATTTGGCAATAGTTCCAATTCCATTAGAAATGAATGTTAAACTGCCCTCCGGAGTGACTTATATAACAAGGGATGGGATACCTAATGCAAAAAAATTTCAAATAGGAGAGGTTATATCTCCGGTAGACTTAATCCTCTTTGATCTCATAGATTTTGATATAATTTTGGGGATAGATTGGCTATCCAAGCATGGGGTGACTATTGATTGTCAAGCCCGAACCCTGAAATTTTCTGAAAAGAACTCCATATATTTTTGCAAGCCTCTGAAAAGCACCCGAATAATAATCTCAGCCTTTCAAGCTTTTAAACTCCCCGTCCAACCAAACTAGCCCCATTTCATTTTCACATAGATTAAAAGAAAAATTAACTATTGTATTATTTGAAGTTTGAAAAAATTTAGACACGGTTTACCAAGGGCATGCTACGAAGGGGAGCCGACTAGGATAGGGCTAACCTTTACCTAAATTTTCTATGGAGTCTATTAGACACTATAAATGGTGTCTAATGGATTATGTGACAGGATCTCATTAGACACCATATATAGTGTCTAATAGACTCCATAAAAGAACCGCACCTTCACCGCGCTGATCCAATTCCTATTAGTTACTTAATTGATTAATTAATTAATCAATTAAAAGGTCCTATTAATCTGTATATACAAGGGTCACATAAACTCAATACTGAGCTCTGTTTTTGAGATACTAATTTTTTTTTTGTTTGACAACACCATATCTGGTTTCATTAGCCCTGCAAAATTCTTTGCCTGCTACTCCTCTTTGTCCATCCCATGTCATGTATGAATAATATTATTTATCTAGATTGGAGGTCTGTCTCCAGTATAGTTGACATTTTTTCATTGAATAATAAATGAGGAGATGTCTCCATATATTTGTGGTTATCTACCCATATTCCAATGTAAGAGTGTCAACTATTAGATACCTAGATAAATAGCACTACTCAACATATACCCCTAGCAACTTCAATTAGTTAGGAAACAGATTTCCAGATGAAGGAAAAAATATTCTTTACTTGAGAGGGCTAATAAGAAATTGAAAAATAGTTTCCACTTCGGATCTCACAGAACTTTTTTGAAGTGAACACTCTAGGCTAAAATATTATCCTACAAATTGAATTTCTCGACTAAGCTATTTCCGATCAATAAGCGTGAGAAACTAACACCCCTTTCGTTAGAACTGCATACGAGTTGCAAATCATGCAGGAGCAGGGGCCGGCGGTGCAGGTGCTGCGGTAGGAGAAGCAAATGCACCAGAGATGACAGCGGTGACTCTGGCTGGCTACCTGCCTGCTCCTACGGGAACAAACGCGCTGAAGAAATGCAGAAGTAATATAGGATTTGACGCAGCACGAATACAAGGATTCAAGTGAAAACTTTGCAAATAACTAAACTTATAATCCACCAAGCAAGTTTTGGAATCCACCAAAAAATTGAGTAAAACTCAAGAATTTTATTGATGACTGAATAATTGAATTGACTGACATTGTGCATAGACTCTCTTTTATAGACATGTAAAATATTAAAAAGAAAACTAAAATCATACTAAAATAATAAAAGTTATTAAAATCCTAATAGAAATCAACGGCAAATTAAAACTTAAATCGCAACACTAATAGAATTACATTTTTGTCCTACATAAGGGTCCACCGTACGTGGGCCGGTAAAAGTAAAACCTGAGAAAAACAATTAACATTTATTTAGTTTTAACCCGACTTTCTGTTCAAAGCAGAGTAGTATAAAATTTAAAGCAAACTAATGGTTGCCAAACACACTAATAATATATAACCAAAAGTTGTGACTGAGTGACGCCGCGAAGGCTGGAATGTCGGGTTAATGTCAACAATAAAACCAGTTAGGTAAAAGATAACCAAATTATCATTACTACTCCAATTTGACCAATTTGGAAGATCGGAAGAGCGTAGGCCTAAATATCCCATGTCAATTAGTCAATGTTGTCGCCACTTTTGATCATTTTCAATAGTTCTAATAATTTATTTGTAACATGTCAATGTCATCTTTCATTCCATCCATCCACGATCAATTCATAACATTATTGAAATTGATCATCTCTATATTATGTCTTCCCCATTAAATGGATTTAGCATGTTTGGACAACAGGAGCTGACCTCAGCGCGTTGCCGAGCTGGAGCATGGTGCCACCAGACATTTCTCGGTGATATAGGAGGCCAATCTCAGCTAACCGAGTTGGAGCTCCCCACCAGCCTAAACTCCCAGACTCGAACGCAAAACAGCCAGATCGGAAATAACACTCAACAGCCGAGCTAAGTGTCACCAACCTGAGCATTTCCACTATGTTGGCTATGACAATAGTACCATGTGCCAGGTCTTTCTAGGCTGTGAGTGCCAAAAGAACATATTCAATTTTTTGCGATTTGAAATCTTGGAGAGAGAAAATACACACGAGCCTGAGTTGGATTCCAAGACTTCTCCGATCTAGGATCGTGCTCTTCCTTCAACCACTTTGCAATCCAATTCTCGTTCGATTGTATTTTCCACTTGTCTTGCGAATTTGGAATCTAACAAATTATAACGTCAAGTACATGGGATTCACATGTATTATATAAATCTTCAATATCTGTTTTCAAATTATATTCCAATTCCAGAATAAAAATGTTTTATTAACAAAATATACAGTGTCACTACCAACATTTGAATAGTGATTTTTCAAAGTGTATGTGCCAGAACAATGACGCCACTGCTAGACGTTGGTGGCGCTTGCTTGCCGTCCGATCTCTAGCATTTGGAGGCGGAATTAGGATTTGATACTACCCAGGATTCTTTAATAATTGGTTGGTTAGCGGTTTAATTTAGTTTAAATTGGAATTTGGAAGGCGGGAATATGCATTTGGAAAATTTTGTGGACCAGTTCGCAAATTCCAAAGTTTGTTTCTGGCTCAACGTTGGGATGTATGATTCCAACTCCAGTTCGGCGCAGAAGTCAACCGAATCAATTGAAGTCCAAGTCAACTTTGATTATTGTTCTCGTTTCTTTTGTTTTTAAATTTAAGAAATTATTTTTCCTTTTGTTTGTTTAAATTAGATTTTCACCCTGTACGAGAAAATACATATCAAATTATTTTAAAAAAATAATATGAAATTTTATAATTTTTCTTTTGGTATAGTGAAATTTTATAAAGTTACATTATTCAATATAAGTAAAAATTAATTTTTAACATTAACCAAATAATAATAATAGTAGTAATAATAATAATAATATAATTTTGTTCTTAACATGTTAAGTTAATTATAATTTATGGCAAATGTTAACCCAATTGTTATCACTAACACAAATAAATATTATTTTATATCTTAACACTAATTTTAGATAAATGAGATGATATGAAATATTTTTTCTTTGAAACCAATAAAGTCAAAGAACATGAAGATTATATAAATTAATAATTAATAATAATACATAAAAGTATTCATAATTTTTTCAGAAAAAACAGTCGTAATTATTAATATTTATACCCAAAAAAATTAAGAAGAAATTACAATTATAATTTTCAGTCAATTTGATGATATATATCATTAATTTCTATTGATTGTAAATTACAAATTTCAAGCACATGCA